>JASXSY010000158.1:0-177735 GCA_034509805.1 Sipha maydis
AGACAATGAATTGTTATAGATTCCAAATATTAATAAAGATGTAAAGACGTAAGTCGTAAAAATAAAAAAATATAAACAAAATGTATAGATTAATAGAAAATTAAAATAATTTTAGATCATATAATTTCGGGATGCAAAATTTTTCACCGATCTTACGTTGTGAAGAACCTGGAGGAAAAGACTTCACTTTTTCCAAAATCCTCGAGAAAAATATCGTTTCTATACATGGTGCAACACTATCACATTGAAATTCATGGTAAAACCAAAACGATTGTTACCGAGTTAAATAAAAGCTATTGACACATCCAATTAAATTCACAAAGAAATCACATTGAGGTTTGAAAGTTGATGATTTTCACTACTTCCTATAAAGAATTCAATAGAAACATTCCAACGACAATTTAAAAAAAAAAAGTTTAATAAACACTTCATGGGAAATCGGTTTGGCTTCAAGCGCGTTGCTTCAGTCCACACGCACAGTCGTGTAACTTGTGCCGATCCCTAAAGTTTCCGAAAAGTATTTGAACGGGATCATATATTTTCCGCGGAATGTTTCGTAACCACAATTACGAACACTGCGTTTATCATCGTTACGAAACGATTTCCGTCTAATATATGCCGCAGAGGGCAGAAACGAACCAATGTCGTAACGGAATAGTATTATGTTACCTGCGTACGATGCACATTTGTACGGAAGAGATAAATTGTTTTAACGAGGGCACGTCGAAGTGATTGAAAAACATGTGAAAAAAAATGCTGTGATACTTGGAATTGCGCTCATTCCATATCGTGTTGCTCCCTTGAATGATTACGGGAATCGTAATTGCTCGTAATATGAAGACCTCGGTTTGTATAGTTGCGTTTATATTATGCATACGCGTGTGTACAACACGTACATTGTTGTCAATATTCATAAATATACACATATAATATGACGTGTGCCGAGGTATAATAATGTAATGCGTGTAGGTATTAAATTGCTTAAGGTTCCGCGGCGTCGTGTTCGTTTTCGCATAGTTTTGACGAAAGCACATACCGTAGGTACTGCAAGATACATCGTTATGGTAATTTGCTCCGATGAATAATGTGCCGATGGGAAATTCGATACTACTTAATGTAGCGTACCTATATGCGCGCGTATAATATTATGACAGTATTAAGTGCACGACGATAATTTTTATACATTTATATTTATACATCGCCATCTAAGAAGCAAACCTTTTATCATTATTATTATTATTCGAAACTACTTAAACTTTGCCGACCAATGTCACATCTATGTGCCGTACCCCACGTACACACGCACAGATATGTTGTGTACGAAAAACTTTGATACTAACGATTTACCATTTGTCGTGGTTAATGTCCAGTCGACGTCTATTGCTTTGCCGCACGTTTTAAACGACATCGTCTAATTCTTGACCCTGTGATTTATCTTTCTTTAACACACATAATCCTTACTGTGGACAAAGATTAATATATATTTATTGTATATATATACAATGGCGTCTAATACTGCAACCCGAGCCTCAATCTCTCGTCGGTCTGGGTTTATTAAAGACGTCACAACGTGTCGTCATGCGCTTGCAAACAGTCTTGAAATAATAATAACAATAATATTTATATTGTCTTTTTGTATATTCGATTATAAATAAATCATACTTAGATCAAAACGCGATTTATCAGCCTAGGACGCGTGCGCAGTGTTCGGTAACCACGAAAATGTGTATCATTCGAGATTTTGGACGATAACCTTTAAAAAGATATGTAAAGCTGCACATAACGGTATATAGTGCAGCACCGAGGGTCGTTCCAACTTTTATTAAACCATTTCTGTTTTTCACATTATCGGATCAATATCGAACAGTATAATTTTTTGTTAGTTTTTATCTCGCAGTTGTGGTCGACGGCAACACATGCACCGCGTTTGTGTACAATATCGACGATGGTCGTACAACGACAAGTGTTCCAGTCGATACGCATAGTATCAATGTAATGAGGACGTTTTCTCGGAGATGATAATAGAAATGAAATTAATAATATGTTTTCGGTGATAACAATACGCCCGAGAAGTACGGATACATTGCACGTACACGTATCGAATTTTAACGACCAACGTTCGAATGATGATAATATCATATTATATTATAGTTTCGGTCCTTTTCCCGTACATGACTAGTCTTATAAATTTGGCTTTTCCAATTCAATTGTTTGCAGCGCATACGCATGTATTATCCGAGGCGACCCAACGCGAAACATTGTGAAAGCTGTAAAGTTGTAAGAGACCTATAGGAAATTAAGATAAACCGGTGTACCTATAGTAGGGAACGATCGCTAGACCCTGTGTCTCGGCAATGTGAAAATGTTTGTTGTGATATGGAAAAGTTTTTAAACGTGATTGTTGTTCTGAATGTCGACGGGTTTTCGGGTTGTTAAATTACAGGAGAAAAAAAGTTTGAAAAAAGTAAAATAAACGGTTGACAGTTTAAAATTTATATGTTTTACGTTAATTTATTATAAATGTTTGCGATGGGCAACTTGTTGGAACTCGGCAAACGCCATATTTCAGGTTTTTTATTTTAATTTTTGTATAGATTTTCATTAACGAACATGACTAACAGATATTCAACAAATTTCATCTTTCGTTCGCTTAAAGGATTTTCCGAGTGTCTTATAAATGTTGTTCTAAACTCTGTTGAAACTACGTTTTCAACAACAATGGTTACAATGCAACAATAAGACTTGTTCCACTCTCGGAGGTGTCTCAAGAGTTTCATTTTCCATAGGAGTTTTCCGATTCTTTTTGTACAATGTTCAATATTATCCTGAATTGTTTACGTTATTTTTTGTTTCATTCTCATTTCGAGAAAATTCGCTTATCGGACACACCAATCCGAACGTTTTTCAAACATATGATTCGACGATATTGGACGAACTCTACTTACTTATTGTCTTTTTATTTTAGATCCGCGTTTTACGTACCATAAATCACGTGATAAAACCTGTACAGCTATAAACTCGTGCACACACCGTTATAATAACGTAAAAGTATTTGGTCAAAAACTAGTCCGTACTTGAAATGTCCCATGCATGATTTTTATGGTGCACTCCAACGTACGTCTGGTGCTCTGCGTTATATTCGCATGAAAGTCTCGTCCGTAAAACTATAAAACGACGTCTGTTTTCTCTATTTTTATAAGTGCCTATGCGCATTACTCTTCGTACCGATCCAAACTGATACTTATTATTCGATAAGTCCAATTTTATCAACATAAATTATAATCTATACGTTTCTTTTAACTGAAAAATACGAGTATGTTTACATTTTCTTGAATATTTAATTCGACCACATGCATTTCATTGGAATTGAGTTATTTATCTCATACCAAACATCGCATACGAGAATACGTGGTATTATTTGTTTTCAACAAAATTGATTTTAAATTTATTATTATTATTCTACTGTAGATTTCTTGAATAAAGTACTTTAAGTATCATAATTCTTCAACAATATTACTTTCATTAAGAAGAAAATAAAAAAATACACAAGTTATTATTATTCATTATTATCATTAACGCACCGTAAAACTCTGAACTCTTGACACACATTTCGTAATGATTTACTGTGCCTCTTATAAAATATATTGTTTTGAATACTTAAATATTTGTAATTAAGATAAAATTATTAATTCGATTTGGATGTTCAAAATATTACTTTCTACCACCGTGTTTACAATTTTTTATTTGCTTGATTTCAAATGGAAATAAAATCAGTACATCATTTATACCCGTTGTAAAAAATATATGCAAAGTATATTCACTATAATTTAGGTAATAACAATAAATTTACGTGTTTTCAAAAAGTGTTTAAATATTTATCATTCATTACGATAAAAATAGCCATTGCTATTTACACGTTTACGAGGAGAGTAAATTTAAAGATAATTAATTGTCTTTATTTGAAAGCTTTTTCATAAGATTAACTAAATACATAAAAATACTCAAATGACTTCAAATATAAATACTATTGTATATAAAAAACAAATGATTTTTATGAATATATGAATAATTTATTAACAAAAATAAAGAAACTATTACTTATATTATTTATACCTTGAAGGCTGTTGAATTAATTCACAGTTTTATTTCTATCGTAATGGATCGAAAAACATTACTTGGACGTAAAACTATCATAAAACGCATTCGTATCAATTATAATTTTAAAATAATACACGAAAACGTATTATTTTTCTTATGCTTAGTGAACTTCATTAGAAATTATATAAATATGGTACATCTTACGGAACATTATGAAAATTCAGTTTATATATTTTTATTAGGTTTTCATACGCTAGGTAAATCATGATGATTTAGTATAATAAAAAAGGTTCTCGTGAAAAAAATAATGGTCTATATAATCAATAATATCCTTTCATAATTTTTAATATTAAATTGAAAAATTGAATAATTAATAATATAAATTTGAAGATATCTTGAGGAACAATAATCATAGAACTAATTCCATAAACTAGCAAAATACTGCAGTAATCACGTATTTTTTCTCTGTTGAAATCGCGATTTTTACGTAGGTTTCGATCATTATTAAACACAAAAATAAATTTAAATCAAAGTATAGCGCATTCACCGAATTGTATTCCTATACTTATGTTAGAACGTTCAAAAGAAGCGGATGTTGTGTATTTCTCAAATACTTGCATTATTATATATTTTGAATTTGTTTTATTTCATTATAATATAATTTATCTTCATTATGTGTACAAAAAGTCACCTGTCAAAAATTATATATTTATCATAGCCGCATACATTTACAGACAGTAAAATAATTCATAACAACACTATTATTTATTTCTCATATTTTGGCACGATCGATCGATCTTTACTAACGATTTAAATTTGAAGTTAATGATATATCGACAACGCGATTCTGACCTTTTCGGATAGGATTTTACCATTTCACATCTAATATACAAAAATCGTACAATAAGCATATGCACTATCCGCCACAGGATTTCCGACTCTAAATTTTCGTCAACGATATGATAAATAATTGTATCCTTAAGCTATCGCTAACCAGTGGATGGCCATTATCATCAAGAAACACAATGAATAAACACGAAATCATAATTTAATGCTGTTTATATAATAATAGTAATAATATGTCACTACCCGAAACGTAAATTATAAATATTTAATTGTAATAAATTGCTTATAACACACACACACACACACACATACATATAAATATATGATGTATAAATTATAACAAGATATAATCAATCAAAAATAATGTAAGCAGAAAAGCGTTTAATATGCGTAAGAAGAATCGTCTCGGATGCGAGTATTTACATGATACGATATGCCCTACATTACGGTGGGTTCGTGGATGACGGAGTAAATGGTGTGCAGCCGATGTTTTGTACGAAATAAAAGTATGATTATTATTATTATTATTATTATTAATATTATTGTTACAGATTTGACAACGAGAAGTCGTGCAATAATACGTGTTGCGTCGGTGGACACGATGAGCGAGAAAAAGTGATAAATCGTATTTTATTATGCAATTGTCGTCGTTCGGTTGACCGATCAGTTGGATTCGGTTCGACAGCGTACCGTGAGAACCCGACGCCGGTCCCATAATACATTTCTTCTCATCGCGCCCCTCGCGCAGTTCTGTTGTACAGTTTTTTCGCTCATTTTTCTGCGCTTTTACGCACGCACACGCACTGGCACTCCCACAGACGGACCGTTTAAGCAGGTGAACCGTTTAACAGGTGCGTGTTTTGTACGTGGACCATAATTTATGCTCTACCGACGAACAGGACTCGCCACCGCTGCGTGGTGTTTAATGGGATGGAAGAATACTCGTCGTACGTACACAATGTACCTGTAACATGTATCTGTACCTACATAATACACAGCGTTGTGCGACGTTTATACGAATTCGTTTTTGCGTTCATACGTGTCTCGGTATGCATTTAATACGGATCATAATGCAACACTCGTGTGCACGCGCAGCGTCGTGACTACTGCAGGGATCGCGATTAAACCAGGTTAGCTACAAACCCCTCGGACGACTTGGAAAATATTGTCGACGTTTTATAACCAGTTTTGTCTTCCCTTATACTACCTATAACACTTGCAAGCATTTCGGATTCGAACACAATTAAGTCCATCGACTTCCGTAGGTATGTATACGTTGTACGATAAAAAATTATTGTAATGAACCACCCGCGCAGTGCACTGACCAACGTTAACTTATTATATTTACATAGTAATTACAGAAAGCGAAACGTTCGACTATAATCTGAGTATAGGATAAGATATGTTTCCTCTCACGAATATGTCGTTGTGTCTGCGAGTAATAATACTTGGAAATAATGAAAAACTAATGTAAACCGAAGGGTTAAAATAGTAATAATGTGTATATTCGATTCCATGTGTGCTGTAAATCAAGATAAATCGGTCACCTAGGATATATAAAGTGATGCAATGCAATTTTGATCTTGCAGATGTGTCATGATTTAAGGTTCTGTTATTTTGTTGTATACAACAAAGATTGAAATGTTATTTATTTTAATGAAATTTATGTTAAGAACATTATCAACTGAATAGAATCATTTTTAAACGATTAGTTTTTTATAATTCGAACCCTAACCTAATCTCGGTTACGGTCTGATTATTATATTAAAAAAAAAAACACATCCATAATGTCTACTGAAAGAATTTTAGAATTGTACAGTGTTAAATCGAGTTGTGAAACTTTTGTATCATAAATTCAAACGTTAATTATCGAAGACACAAAAATAACAAACAAATAATTGAAATACTAATGAAATTATTAGTGTAAATTATTTCTCCTGAAATATACGGATCAAAATTTGTATTCGAAAATATTTACAATTGTATAATTACTTATTTTTAGGTTGATATTCAAACAATTTTGTGTCTTAATTATGTTCAAAGAAAATCATGCGATACTAATAAAATTATAATATTTCTCAGTTACACATTTGAAGAATTTGCCAAAACTATATTAAGAAATACTTGGATTCTTATGATTTAAGAAATACTAATATTTCTAGTTAAAATAACATTAATCAAACAGTATGAACAACACATAATTATTATATTCAATAATATAATGTACAGCGTCTAATATACTTTTGTCTAATTCTTTGTTACTATCAATACTCAAAATCATTATATTTTAAGTATAATTATAATAATACATCTGAATATAAACACTAATATTCATTGAATTTATTCAAATATGAGTAAAGCGTTTGATAAATCATTTTTAAATTTAAATATTGAAGCTATGGAAAACGAAAATCGTAAGTTTACATCATAATAATTTACGATTTATCAAAGTTGGTTATAATATTTCTTCATTGGTTATTTCTTTTTAATTCCGTTAGTTCTAAATAATTTTAAAACGCCAAATAGAAAATACTTAAAAAATATTGGTAGATTTTTTAAACACATAGATGTATGTGTGCATTTATGAAATTATTAGCGGCGACGTACAAGATGATTGTCTGTTTACCTTTCAGCTAATCAGAGTTTCAAGAAAAACTTTCGAAACTAAGATTTTTATAGCTGTAGTTGAATGGAATTGATAGCATTTCTTACCCAATTCTACGGTGCATGCTTTTCGCTTACTGAAAAATCCATAATAAGCCGATCGTTTTATACATCATTATAATTTATATTAAATTTTTTTAGAGTATAAAAATATGAAAACAAAAAAAAAAAAACGAATAAATGAATACGATTAACGTCCGAATATTTTCCGCAACGGTCGGTGCCTCTAGTCGAAAATTCGTTCGCATAAATTTATATATTTAATGTATTCATGATCATGTGTATGTGTGCGTGTATTCTGTATCCCGATGTCCGCCCATAGAAGATTTATTCACTAATTATTGAGGATTATTGTAATATATTGTTCTAATTTCGAATTTATTGACCACCGCGGTATTGTACACGTGTTATAAACGTATAGTAAATTATTTTCGATGAATTAGTCACGACAGAGTAAATGTTTTATTACACCGAGTGATTGTCAATGTCCAAATTTTTTATGATTGTAGATCGACATCCACTTCAATCGTAGGTCGACGATCACCTTCGATGTGAACATTATTATTGTTGTTCGCTTCGTTTACCCGTTACAGTTACACGCAAATATTTACTACGTAAAGCAATACAATACTATTCATTAAATTCACAACTAAACGATACTTTTATGCATTTCAATAGTACCGTTGAAAAATTAATGAAACAAATTGAGTACTTACAACCGTTTTAATAACAAGCGGAAACGGTTTATAGTAAAAAGTGAGTGGAATTTATAATAATATTTTTCCAGATGTTCGGTTGATTTATCATCGTTTTTTTTTCTTATATATATTTTCATTTCAAAAGAAACAAACAATAATAATAATAAAAAAAAAAAAAAAACCGTTGCGAATAAGAAACATTCACAAAGTATTATGTAATATGTAGACCTTAAAATAACTATGGTGAAGGGAAAAAAAAACGAATTATCTAAAGAACAATTTATTTTGCTTAAAAATACAACTCTTTATTATCATTGTTTATGATATGTATACATATTTATTTTTGCAATGTTAATATCTGTTATGATGAATGTTTTCACGAGATGAAAATAAATGAAGGGATCATTTAAATATGAAAAAAATAACATTTTGACCATTTATAGTAAATCACTTTAAATATCCATTATTAATGTTATTTATTCGGTAAAACTGCTTTATACTTGTATGATTATTAATCGGATATAATAAATGAATAGTAATAAGCACAATAATGGCTTCGGATGTATTTCTTTTTGAATGTGAAATATTAACTAATGTGTTCAATAACAATTAAATCTTCTTCAAAGAATAGTTAAACTATGTTAAACCATTTACAGTTTAGCTTAAACAACCGAGAATTAACACACCTAATGTTTATTATATTTCTCTTTTCGAATACGTTCATTAATTCAACTAAATTCGTTTGTATTATGTCAATTTATTATGGATTATGCTATACTAGATAAACATTTGTGAAATTCCATATTCATTTTATTCATTATGTATTAATGTGCTTACACGTCATTATTCGACGTATGATTGTTTTCACATTGAAATATTAATCCTTGGTAGTCCAAAAATTAACTTTGAACAAGGTAAATTTTTTTCATGAAATATTTTCATCGATAATTTAACAGTTCTATTTATAAGTCATAAATAAGTATATAAGTTATTGGGGTCTACCACTTAATTTACCAATTAAAAATATTTACAGAAAATTTTATCGGTTTGTAAAAAAAATTTGAATTAAATAAGACAATTAATATTGATGTACCACAATAGATATAGGTGGTAGGCATACATTTTTTAAGAGTATAATTTTTATTTGTTTTGCTGTAGGATAATCCACAGGACCGTAATATAGGTGGTGCTGTACAGCGGAACGCAAACTTTTCATGAATGATATAAATATATTTAAAATGCTTTTATGTTTTTAGGGTTAAAACGTTTTGTAGTTTTCGTTATTAATGCCGAGACTTTAAACAACTATAAAATTCATTAAAAAGTTTGTTTTTGTTATAACGATGTACTAATTATTATTGGGTTGTATTTTATAAAACTTTTAATCGAAAAATTTCAATCATAATTACAAAAGTAATACTGTAATATACATTAATTGAACTTATTAGCATTTATCGAAACTCTATTAATAAAAATTAAATCATTCACGTCCGATATAAGAAATTTTGGTTTCAATAAATGTTTACAAGTTGAATAAATATTTATTTACCAGAGACACAATTAGATGATAGCGTAATAATTTGATAGATTGCATAGTTTTATTTTGAAATAACCCATTTTATACCTACCCCTCGTGAAATGAAACCATTAGTTTTTACATAAATCTCAAAATATTATTTTTAAACAAAGAACGGTTAAACCTAGATAATTAATCATTGCGATTATTTGAAAGTTCTTAAACGTCAGCATTTAAAAACTCGACAGGAATTAATCAAAGCGAACAATGATAATGATTTATCGACATTTTACTGGAATTAATCGTTGAACGTATAATTTTAAAACTCGCAACAGTCAATATCGTTGAACATTTTACCTCGCATATTATTATACAACAGTTAAAGCACATTTTAAAATTTAAAATATCTTCAAGACGATTTTTAGGTATCTCGATCAATCGAAATAATATATAAGGGACACGATATACCTTATCATATCTAAAATGGATGAATAAGAGTCTAAATCTTGGAAAAATATCAACAAATAATCGCCACAACGACATATTCAAGTCACCGCGTTTATAGTACGTACCTACATAATAATATACTGAAAATGGTTCATCATCATCTATGTAAATAATATTTTATATGTACGAATAATTTTAACAAAATTTGTTCAAGATAAATCGAAGTACACACACACACACACAGTTCGACGAGATCGCGTTTCGTGTATTTGCATCACGTAATCATACGGTTTATAAATGTTTCGATTATTTCGTAATAATTATCTTTTAAGGTGGGTATTTGTTCTACAAAGTCATAACGACGTTTTGATTTTTAGACTTGAAAGAGAAAACGCACTGTTTAAAATTCACAAAGCAAGCCCGTCGGCCGATAAACTTGTAAAAATAACAAACATCCAAAAGTTGGCGTAACGGATGGCGATGGTTCTACGCCTCGAATAACACCGGAGCTGCGTCTCCGTCGGAATTAAGTTTTTTAGTAGTTATTCGCTGAAATACGCAAAAGCGAATGGCGCCGGTCGACAACTCGCTCGCGTGGTCCGCGTCGGGATTCGATTTTAGACACAAATGCGTTTACGATACGCGAACGGTGTACCCAGATTCGTGTTGCGAGGAACGTTGGCAGCGCACGAACTCGTTCGTGTACACATGTATCGGATCACGGCGGGCGGACGGTTTGGACGGACGGTAAAGTCGCGATCGAAAATCGTCACATTTCACAGTACCCCCACACACACACACTCGGAATGTACGCGCCCCCGGCGTGGGAAACCGATGCTACCCCCGTCGCACACCCAACCCCCGCGCCCTTTCGCGGACGCCCTCGTGACTCGCATCGTCGACCGCGGACATTGTCTCGTATCGTCTAACGTCGGACGACGTGTGCACAGGTGTGCGAGAAACGTACGTTGTACACTATTTCTTTACCCGCACACCAGGCAGGTGTGGCGCACAGTGACAACGGATCGGTACGAAACATTCGAAACATTATAGCAACATAAAACTGTAGGCATGCGTATCGGATCTTTTAGGTCTTGCGTTCGCATTGTGCAACGTCAAAGGCGCACGGAACCGGACTGTAGATCGTCGTCCAAGGCCGATAGTCCGATCACCTCGAAAACGACCCGAAAACGATTCGTATTTCGCCAAAAAAAAAAAAAAAAAAACCGACAACGCAGTCGAAACGGCATCGGTTAATCGGTTCTTCGGTCCGGCTTTCAAAGCCGATCGCGTACCGTTTCGGTCGCGTTCGCACGAATCCCTTGTTTATTTTTCGAAACGAAACGCGCGTTAAGGATCCCGTTCGCACCGCATTACCGGACAACCGGGTGTTACCGATTGCGCCGCGCGGGATGCGTGTTCTGTACGAATACGATTTCTGGCCCGCAACGAGTCGCGATCGAGACGACGACGTGCTCTGACGCGTAAGATTTGTTCGCGTCACGGTTCGCGCGGACAATCGCTTTCGAATCCGTCATCGTCATCGTTTACAATACGAGAACGTCGGTTGTGCTCATTGCACAGATCGTCCGTCTCCGGTGACCTGCAGTGCTTCCACCGCCTGCGAAAACCCCGCCGCAGATGCTGTTCGAACACCGAACGAATAAGTTAAATACAATGTACCAATGCCGTCGTGGCTAACAAAATATTTTTATTTTTTTTCGGGAGGGGCTTTACAGTATAAATACGTTTTTTTTTTTTTTTTGGTCGGCAAATCGTAATGGACAGTGGAAACTATTCAATTATATTTTGAGAAAATATGGTATATACGATGTAACCTCCCTGGTTACAGCTCTGGTGGGTAACACTGCTCGTACAAGCACTCCCAGGGTTCGGGATTTTCGATTTCACGCGTCACGTTATTTAAAAATCATGTTTGCCCCCAGACGTATACTCCGCAGTTGAACGCATTTGAATGCTTCGTACCAAAACGATGTACATTTTTCCTCGTTTAGTAGTACAAACCGAATATACGATGTGTCTACAGTGCAACCCATTCAAGACGTATTTGCGATTTTCCGTTTATCACGTTTATTTTAACCGATCCTTACGCGAGCGACTTCAACGGGTTCTACAATATTTTTTAATTTTTTATTTTAAGTAAGTTTGTGATTCCAGCGAAAACGATTTACAAACGGAAAACTTATCGGTATTGTAGTACGCACAATTTTTGGACCTGTACGTGTTGCCATATCACACTGGTTTCCTTTGCGCATTCATCCGTGAAGACCACAACTACGGTGATCGTTCGATTTAGTTACGCGCACCTACGCCATACTCTCACCTCTGTAGTGCGACTGATAAATATGTATCAAACTTCGATCACACAACAGCGCGTATACCGGATATACCGTGTGAGCGGGTGGGTGTACGTGTATTTACGTAACGCCGATAGTCAGTACGTATCCACCGTTGCGATTTCATTTCAGCGAACGAAACGTATTATATTTTTTCGCGCTTCGGAAATAACGATGTGTTATGATTATATTAAATTACGAATAATCGGTACATAGTACACCTAGAGACCTGCAATGACAGTCCGATGTCTGTTGAGGGAAAATAATCATATAAAAAATACAAACTGTTTTTTTTTTTCGTTAAAAAAATTTAATATTTTATAACCGTTGAACATATAATATTGTTTACGAATGCTATATCATTGTTCACCACCGCGTGATTTAAATTCAACTACGAGTCATTATTATTGTTAGTTTTTCGTTATGGACCTAACGGAAGTGTTTAATTGACTATATACTATATACTCTCGCCGGACGCAAACCAATTGAGACGAGTACAATGCACTCATTACAATATCGATTAATTATCTGCAAGCTGATGCTATCGATGTGTGAAAAAGCGAAATGTGCTGTTACAAGGTGCGCACGTGATATGGTATGAGCACTGCGGTACGAGGGTAAGGATGGAGGATAAACGTCAGTTCGAGCACGTTCGTCGAATACGACGCGCGTAATCCAAAGGAATTCGAATGTACTGTCAGCCGCGTTTCAAAGGATATGTGAATTATTACCTCGCACGCAGCGGAGAATAACTCAAAAGATTGAATTTAATAGACAAGAAAATATTGGCTACGAAAGATAATCGATTTTTAAGGACTCGCCAACGGCACAGGACCTTTGAGCTCAAACATTCGCAAACGTCATATGTTATAATAATACCATACACCGAACGTACACATAATATATAATGTATGTATTTATGTATGTATGTACAGCGCAGTACCATCTGTCGGTTTTTCTCACAGACAAATTTGAGTTTTTCTATTTTGTGTATCAAATTATTCCACTGCATTAGGTATGGAGTATTAATTTTCTCCGTCAAACTACTTTGTAGTTGGCAAAAGAAGACGCGTACGACGGCGCACTTCAACTTTTCAACGCTATGAATCTACAAACGTCTAACTATGATTACAAATACGTAACAAACAGCGTACACACTATACATATATTATGTTTGCATTACATTTGTATTGTTTTTTTTTTTTTTTTTAATATAATGCGTATACGTAAGGATGCAAGTACGACTTTTTCAATCAAAATGATTGAATAAAATAAAACAAATTTAATCGGATACACTATACAGTGTGTTTGAATTTCGATAGAAATTATAAATTTATACATGCGACGTATATCATGATACATGTAGGTACCCCAATTACATTTTCAACCGAAAAATCTAAATCACTGCGTGACTTGAAGAGTTATATGATTTATTTGTAATAATGTAATTTATTTCGTTCGGCAATAATAACTGTCGTTGATTAGTTTTCGTAACTCCATTAGAATTGAGAAATCTTTAACTTTTCAAGTCTTGGTGGTTCTTATTTTTTTGATTCGGCGTATCAATGTATTGATTCGAACAAGAATAATTCAAAAAACAAATATTATAGTTACATTATAAAAAGTATCATGGCCATATTTTTTCGATCTAACTCTATTTTTAATTGTTTTGTAATAATTACTTTTATCGATCAACCGTAAACCGAACAAATAGGATACATTTTGTGTTTGTACATCCATGTTATTTTATTTGACAGTGGTTCTTTTACCTGCTGATATTTATATTATATTACATTATACATATATAATGGTTAGTGTTCAAAAACTGATTACAACCATTGCAATTAAAGTAAAAGCTCATGGTGTAGTATACATTAAGAATGTTTGGTCAATTTTTTTATTTTTAATTAATCACATTTTACAAGAAAATAATTATCTATCATCTCTGTTACTCAGTCTCGAAACGCATATAATCGCCTACATCTAATCTATAGGTATTTTATTACAATTATTCAAAGAGTATATTGTATACTTTGAGTCTTCTTTTAGGTATATCGTATACAACTGGTATCACATTACCTTACAAATACAACCTCTACTTTACTAATCTATATAAGGCACTGGATAAAAGTATTTAATTAATATTTCTGAACTTTTAATCTCTTCTGAGAGGTTATATAAGAGAAAAATATAAATTTCTTGAGAGGAAAAATATAAGTTAAATTATGTAAATATATACTAAAGATTTTTCTATATGCTATATCAATATTTATACTCTTATTTTATTATTTTGCACAATTCACAATTTTTAGTAAATTTATCTTTATAATATTGCATATTTCTTTTTCTTTCTGTGTAATAATATTATACTATAAGATAAGTAACTAGTTCAATATTGTATTATATCGTATAATTCTTCTTTTTAATTTTAATAATTGATAACAATGTTGTTGCATGTTAGGCAAAAATATGATTTTCACATATTTACATAAAATAAACACCAAATACGATATTTGTGTAGGAATATTTCATTTTAAACATTTACTTATAAATAGAATATTGGTTAAATTATATTTATTTAATTATTCGACCATATTCCACTGGATCTAAAGATTTTGAATTATAATCATAGTCAAAAGTTAAAACTACCATAATTTTGATAGAAGTCGAAAAAGTCAAAGTTAAAATTATTGTAGTTGATGTTTGAGTGTAAATTATTTGAAAATCAGAATCGCTCGGTAAACATATCGATCGAAAAAACTTTTATATTTTATGTACACTATTTTAATATGTTTTAGTGTTTGATTAACTAAAGTATAATCATTCGAACACTATTTCCATAACTTGTGTAGCTTTGAAAAATATTTATTCATATTTTTCTTGATTGAATCTCAACGTTTTATCCTTGTACTTTTTTTTTTCCGTAAAGTCTCGTAATTTGTTTTTATTACTTTCATAACTAATAATATTACTGTTATTATTATTTTTAATTTTATGATTTTGATTGATTAATCGTTTGGTTTTCGCTTCGAAAGCATATTTTTTTTAATTTTCTTCTTTTTTTTTTGAGTTTTCTGTACACGTCATATTACGTTTTACGCGCAACGTTATAGGCACCTATAAACATCAACAATTAGTTTTTTGAACCTTGAACTGTATAGGTACTAATAAAATAATGTTAAATAACAAGAAACCGAATCCGCGCGTATACCTATGTATAATACATCGAAACAAATCAATAGAGTATATTTTTTTTCTCACGACTTGAATGAAAAAAAAAAAAACCATCTTATACCTACATTTACTCAAACACACACACACACACACACACATATATATATAAATATAAACCGGTCCGAGTCGCGCGAACAGACACGACGAACACAATAGTAATAATGTGCGTGTGTGTGTGTATAAATAGATATATCTACGGGAAAATAATTACTATCGGTATCGCGGTAACGGTACAGTATGTTACGCGTATCTCATCATCGGAACAGCTGCGGTCTATTGCTGAAAAGTGTGTTGACTTCGTGCAGTTGTATTGAATCGTCACGGCAGGAAGCGTTCGGCGCGACATCGGTGCGACAACGCCGCGTCTTTCCGTTAGCCAGCCGTATATACAGCGCGCACGATGACGCACACAACACGAACGAACGAAATCGTTAATTGTTAGAAAATAGAAATGTACACAAAGTAGAATAGATGTAATTGATTGAAACCACTCGCCGTACACTACACCGAGTCCGGTACATTTTGTCGTGGAGTAAGAATGCTCGTCGGGATTATTCAATTTGTACGGTAACGGTAAAAAGAAAATAAATGACAAAATATGTAAAAAAAAAAAAAATCGAACCACGATAATAATTATAACGGCAAAAGATAAAAATACTAAGGAAACTACGTACGTACGTGTTATACTTACGTTAGGTTTGGAAAGAAATACAATACATGATCAAAGAAAGTGTTACGTCAAATCATTACGATTACAATTGTTACGTTGTCGGATATTAAACTACAGTGAACAATTAAATTAATGGTGTTCTATGTATGTGTATAATTATACATCGTAATTCGATTAGATTGCAAAAATATTTCTACAGAATATCATAGAATCGATTTTTTAGTTTGTTTTTTAAATATGTGAAATTTGAACAATTACGTATTTCATTTGGGATAACATTTATAGGCCTTTTGTAAAACTGGAATGCAAGTGTTCGAGTCTTTCTAAAGTTCGTAAATGGTATTTAAGTTCAGGTACACGGATAAATACATAAAATTGTGTATCTAAACCTGTGCCCGGTTAAAATTTAAAAATGATTAGCTATATTTTTATAAAATTACAATCTTTTATTTTTTATTAATTCGGTACAGCTATACAATACAATAATTAATCGAGTAAAGTTAAAAACTAAAATTAATATGCAATTTTTAAAAAATATAATATTAAAACAAAACAAATAATATATTCTTGGTACATATTCATCAATTGGAGTTTGACCTATATTATATTTATTAATTCAATTTTGTAATTTTTCACGTTTTTTTTTAGAAATTTGGTATTTAAATGGTTCATTCATAGTACGATTATTTAGTTTCATAAATGTTTCTCTTTCAATTTCTTTCAATTTTTCTATGGAAATGAAAATATTTGGAAGAGTGTTATAAACACTAGAATTAGAAGCTAGGTTTTTAACACTTTGATGATTAATGATTCGTGGTTACGGTTTAAATTTTGTTCAATTATTCTGTCCTCATCACCTACTGTCTTTGAAAATCCTGTGCAAGTTTTGACTGCACATCGCCACTAACCATTACCCAAACTTAGAGGCCAATTAATTTTACGAAATATGAAATTTGAAATAACTTTCAACACTTTTTGCGATGCGACACGAATTATTTGACCATCAAGACGTCATTGATTTATGTTGATACTATTGGTACTAGCAGGCCTATACTGGATGTAGGCATACAAATTCTTAAAAATTACATGCTAAATGTTTAGCGACAAAAAAATACGAATTTCATATGGGAACTAGCTTTCAAATAAATGTATATTTTGCGATTCAGAAAATGTTCGTCCTTCGAGAAAGTAATCCACAGGTATTTTTTACAAGAACATTCACATACGTGTATTATACATAATCGAGTGCAGAATTATTGCACGCGGAAATCGGAAAATAACTATTAGAATTGAGCTGAAGTTTTTATGTCCCAGTGTTTTGACGTTTTTAAGTATCATTTTTTTTTTTTTTTTTAAATCGATTTTTTGACAAAAATGTTTCAGCGTCTCGTACACAAATATATTTATTATAAACTGACACGCGGTTCATGAATTGAACTTCCGCGTTATTGCACATTATTCGCGTGCGTGAAACGCATTGTTTTCATTATTCGTCGAGTAAATGTTGAAACGTGCCTCATGTATGCAATGGTTTCGATATTTTTTACTGTACGTACGTACGATGGCTTTCATTGTTTTAACGACGAATCGACAGCCGTTTTAGAACGGACGGAGACGTGAGACGGCTAACCGGATACCGGAAACGTTCCGTTCTCGTTCCGCGGGTCCTGTTATTATTTTTTATTTTTCGTCGAATAGCAGCGTTCAGTGTTTGAATTTCTTTTCTCAATCGACATTTTCACAATGATAACACAAAATATTACAATCTACCGATGTGTCCGACGCGGATCTTAAACTAGGACGTGACACGCGGGGTAAGGATGTAGTCATGATTCGATTCGAGTCTCATCCGCACGTGGTACAAAATAACGATCCTGCCTAACAGTCTTCGACTGATGTCCCTGAGTTCGGATGATTCACGTTTGGACGACCGGCGCACCGAGGTGTACCACGATGACGTGCGCCCAGCTTAGTCGTAACTAAGGGGAGTGGCTTGGAGCGGCTTAGCTTCCCTAAATATTTTCATAGTCCTCTAAGATTAAAAACAATAAACCTCAGAATTTTGCGTACGAGATTGAGATAACATCTAATCGTCCATCCACAATCTCACGAAGTAAATGTTTAGCTGACAGTTCTTGTATTCGGTGTATAACGGCTTTGCTTAGGAGTATCCGAAATCAAAAATCGGTACATAAAATCGCGCATCCTTATCTCCTTAAGGATAATTATTTTCTTTTCGCTACAACTTGAATTAAAACGTTACGGGCTAGGTGGTATTCGGTTGTCTGCGCGAACGGTCAACGGCACGAGTTTACGAGAAATAAACGAACCGGGATCGCGGTCGAGGAACCGGCGACGGAAATGGCGACAGGTGTACGAACGGCATACACGATTAGTGGTGAGCGCGGTTTTTCGTTTCAGCTCCTCTCCGTCGTCGGCTGGCAACCACCTTGATCGCGGCCGCTGCTGGCCGAGGTGCACAAAAACGATCGCTCGTCGAAATAAAAAACCATCGATAAAACACGATTTCTGCATACACACCACCGTTACCCGTGGTTATGATAACAGTACACAGTTTACAATACCTCATCCTGTCGAACTAGGATGCGCACGAGTGTGTGAACTATTCCATTGCGTACCGTTTTATAATTTCACGAAACACACACACGTATATATTTATGTATGTAGCGGAATCGACGTTCTGTTCGAAAAAAACCTGTAAACCTTTTTCGCGTGAGTGAATAAAATTTTCCACCAGATCAAATTGTGAATCCAAACCATTTTTGAATCAACTCAATCGTACACACAAAATTTAATAAAAATCACTCCAGTCGTTTAGGAGTTGCCTACACACATATGACGTTATATTATATGCTTCCTGTAAATATGCTCATATATGCTACATATATATTTATGTATAATAAATTAGCTGAATTACCCGATCTCGTCCGGAAGATATTTTATTATTTTAAATTAAAGCGATTACTCTTTTGATGTGAGAAAAAAATAATAAAAATATCAGGTTAGAAGTAAATATTCTCCCATCAGTTTAAACGAATCGATATGATAGTTTTAACTGTACGATGATCACTCAAGTGCGTGAATGGCAATTGAACTATATACAGTTATAGATGTATAGATTACATGTTAAACATATGTACAGCAGGGTCAGATAATTTGTCGTTACGACCGCGATAGGTTTTCGTAACAGAAAAACATTAGTTTTCCGATCACATCAGTGCATTTTGTTATACAACTCTTTATGGATTTACAGACGACTTTTGATGGTCCGAAGTTGATGAGACTCATGCAAGATTTCGAAATGTCGCGAGTTCGAATTGCTGAGTGGTTTGATTTGTCGAGAGGGCAGAAAAAAAACTGTTCGAGTGACACAGCCATGAAAAAAATATTTATAACTATTAAACGTTTCGTCGAATTCGGTAGTATTACAACTGTTTATTTATTTTATTGTTTTTTAAAATATAAATATAAAATATGTTTGTCTTTATGTTTACCATATTGTTATGTTGAGTAACGTATGAACATGCCTACTAAATTTAATACCCGTATGTAATTACAATTTTGATATTCGTAACGTAAATTACTAACGATTAAAGATTATGAATAATACATTTGTTGAATACACTTTAAATTTCCGAGTATTGAACTGATACATTTTATATTATCTCGTGTTGATGGCTAGTTTTCCCAAAATTTTACTTCGAATTACCGAGTGAACTCAAATCTATTATCTTTATTCGAATAACTGTGAGATTTTTAAGAGGACGAGCTATCACCTCGAATTACCGAAAGTTTCGAGTTATCGAAAATTTGAAGTTGACTGTATATGCAAAAGTTTATTTATTTTAATATTTTAATTTGATTAATACCTTGATATGTAATTTCTGTTTTAACGTACATTATAACTAAATCTTTCGATCTACAATACAGCATAATATTATAAAATTTAAGATATTTTCAGGATCATTGTAATATAATTATTTTATCGGTGTCAGAAGCTGATTACTTTCATTGTATACAAACACTATTATTTTAATTATTATTGTTTGCATATGACATAATCACACTTTCTAAAAATAGAAAAATCAACTTTATAGATTGTTTCGACAAATGAAAAATTTCACAAATAACCTCACAGTGATAAAGATATATCAGTATTAATTTATACTTCTATTCGGAGAAAAATTTAATGAGTTGAATAACAATATTTTCTATTCTATAAATCCACTAATGAGCAATTATATGTACATTGATAGATAGGTAACAGAAAACATGAAAATAAAACATTATGTTAGTGAAATAAAATATTGAACTGTGTTAAGTATTTAATTTAACATTTTCATGAATAATGATGATTAATAAGTTAAAAGTTGTAAAATGATCAAATACCCAGACAAATTAGTTACTACAGAAATAATAATGTTTATTAGCCAACAAATTGTCTAAACAAAAACGATTCGTGTTTTTTATATCGTTCATAAGAAAAATCTGACACGAAATCAAATTTCGAAATCTTAACAAAATTATAAATTTTTAACCTTTCAGCATAATTTGAAGAAAGAAAAAAAAGTATTGATGGTAAAGTTCAATAAATAAAAATAAATAAATATAAGAGAGAAATATTAGGTTTACCTTTATTATCGAATATGTATAAGAATTAATATATATTATTTAAATGATTTAGAACCGCCACGTATTTTCGATTTAACAACCGTCGTAATGGCGTTTTATGAATTTGAATGCAAACGTCGTCCGTACAATGAAAGTGTCTCTGACGTTAACATGTAAAATACTATTGTCCATGTATCTATACATATACAGATTATAATACAATTACGCATAATAGAACACAATGGGTGTTAAAAAAAAAAAAAAAAACAAAAATAAATAGTAATAATAAACGTCTCCTGCTTAAAAATAATTTTCTAATAATTGGCTGTTATCAGTCTACAGTAGCACACGCGTATTTCAAAACGTACGCACCTACGAAATATAATAATAATAGTAATTGTTATTTTTATTATTCTAACCAATGGTTTTTTAACGATGTTTTCTTCTGCGCGTGTTCGTGGTAATGGGTTAACAATTTTATTTCGTTGACGCATTGAGATCAATAAAATCTTAAATATTACTATCTACATTTATCTTAATAGATCTTACTATCATCGACCCACTAAAATTATGCACATTTATGCGCTTTTTGTTTGTATATATATACTCTGTCGGTGCACTGCAGCTGTCGACTGAAACGGAATTCTGCACTTCGGTTTTCGTGCCATCTCTCGTGTAAATAAATCGAGAATAATTCGTTCTATCGCACGGTCGTCGCGTGCACATTACGATGCGATTAGGCGATATTTTGATTTCCTCCACGTCTTCGTCGTTTCAAAACGGCAACTCGTACGTGTAACATTGCACCGTTGATTATAAAATAGCAATGGTGGTTGTACTTTTGGTCGATTTCGTAACGTTTACGCGCGCGATTATGCAAACACTTTTGGCCACGGGATTAACGACATCCTTGTGCCTTATCAACGGTATATTTAACTCTATCGAAGACGTACAATTACGTGGCATACAACATGAGTACTGGCGTCGATTATAAACAGTATAAATATTAGGTGCGCATCGGTGCACGTATTTCAGTCGCGTATTATTTTAAAATCGACTTTTCCCATGAAGATCGTCTCGACTCGAACCCGTTGTCCCTCTCGAACTAGCACCGGTAGTTTCCAACGGTCGTTCGTCGACACGAGGAGTCGGAGAAAATATCTCCGCGTCGAAAAATACCACGTTTCGCGCGTAAGGAAAACGAGGATCGAGTTAATCATGTGCGGTACGGCACGGAGAACCTGAGAATCGCGGTCGATCGGGGATAAGCATCGTTTTTCGGATACTAACGGTAATAGTTTTGACTCGCGAACCCATGTAAATAACAAATGCGTAACATTACGGCGCGGGTTTGAAACATGCAGTCGAACAACCCCTCGGCCGTGCACCGTAAATGGCCGTGTAGGTGCACCTACGCCTGTCGCCCGCAGGACACGCTAATACATAAATAATACCGAATATTATGATTTATGATGTACCGGCTCTGCACTCGTGTGTCGGACAACTGTGCTCCGATATTCCACTAGTTCGCACCGTGGCGACCGAACGCCGAGTGCGATCCTCGTTAGGTTAGATGTGTACGGGCGGGTTGTGCTGTACTTGCTCACATACACGCGAGCGCACGTTTTATCGCAACTGACATACGAGCCCATCTCGTGTTTAAGCGCGAGGAGACGGTAGTATTTAGCATTCGCATACTCCGACCTATGTTTAACAAAAAGATTTTCCCCAACCGATTTCCTTATCGAACCGTGTAATTTAATTGAAAAAAAAAAAAATAAATAAACATTTCTGTTTAATGTCATTAATTGTATATTATTATTCTATTATAAATTGTTTTAAAGTTTTTGTGATTTATACTATTCGAAATAATATTTGGTGAAAAATATTTAACGAGCTACGATGATACGGGCACACACATCATAATTAAACTATTCTATATGAAACTATATTTATAACTAATCATATCTTATTACGAATTTGCATACGTTCCATACAGAAAAGTATTACTTTTGAACGACATTTTTATTTGACGAATTGCTTCAGTCGGGTTCTTTAAGTAGGATTTTGACTGTATCATACCTCGTATGACCAGTATTCAACCGTCGTCTCAGGACATCTCTTCGGCTAGGTATACACAGTAGAAATATTTTATTATGACTTTCAAGTGACTGGTAAAAATTGGTCATAATAACCGATTGTTATAATTATCGCATTGACGAAAAAAAAAAAAATTAAAAACTCGATTATACGTTTATATGGACATAATCCTTAATTAAAACGAATATGTTATAAAAACATTTTCTATTAAATCATAACTTTAACATATGTAGAAAAAAATAAAGCTAACACTTTTTTTTTTTATCTTTTTATCATAGTATTGAAAAACTGAGTTTACAACATTGTATTTAAAAAAAAACGCTAGATAAAAGTCGTACTCTATTTTTTCAAAATTTGTTTTTGACTTACTCTAGTCGGACCCATATGATTAAAATTATTTGTTGTAATAGTACCTTCGATAAATGCAGTTAAATTATTGCAGACAAAATATATTTTTTCTACTGTTATCGAAAAAGTCATATTATACCGACGTCATAATAATCGATAAAAATTGCAGCACCGTACAATGTAGGAGTTTCGTCGGGATCTTCAGTCTAAAGTCCTGCAATGTCCAGATGCAGCGTCAGACGCATTGTCACTAAGTGCATTTTATATATGACCGTTTTTCTACTTGCGTTTAACGCAGTGCGTCCGGTCGCACTCCTAGTCCGGAATAGTATATTATAAAATTGCCATAAGATGCCTTTCAATCAATTGATTACATAATCCGTCTGTTTTCCTAGTAGATACTAGACTGTTTAATGCATTTCTCTGTTTGGGAAACGCCCGTAGTATTTTTTCTTCGAAATCTGTTTCTTCTCTGAGCATCTCGCAAATAATAGTATTATTATTTAAAATCAATTGTTGCATCACTTCCATCACGATGAAGATTTTTGGAAAATAAATTGAAAAAAATAGGTGCGTACTAGACGGAGGTTGCACTATGATAGAATTTCAGTAAACGCAATTTGTTCGAAAAAACGAAAATGACCGCGTCAAGACGCATGCAGAGAAAACGAGTGTATGTTGCGTCTAGACGCTGCGTGTTTAAGGTGAGATACGTCACTACAACCGTTTCTTCTCGATAAACGGTTTATACTACCGTCTGATATTAAAGCATGTGGTGGCGTATACGTTCAGTACGTGCGCGTGTTTGCGTGTATGCGTGTTCGCGGATAATATGCGTAATAAATCGCATTCCGTTGCACGTGGTGCCCAACGAACGGGTGAGAGATGTATGAATATTTCAATGGACGACCGGAAACGCGCGGGGCAGGTTCGTGAGATTCGGACGACCGGATACGAAACGCGCGTCGGCGATCGCACGCACTTTAGATGAACCCTTGAAGTCTTGCCTTTCCGGAACGCGACGATTGAGAGGTATACGCGTGACAACACGGTTCGCGTTCGCGTTTGAGCCCCTACGGTCCCGGGGTGGCCGGGTACGGTGTCGTGGTAAGGGGGATGGGGTAAATTAACTGGCCGGTCGGCGAACCGGCGGGACGTTAACGTTCGACCGGAACACGTGGACAGCCGTCGACGATCGCAGATGGGACCCGTGCCGACGTCTAGTACCATAACCAGAGGCGGATTTATCCTTTTTACGGCTATAGACACCAACAGTTTTCCGCCCCTGCAATAGGTGAACAAGTTACAATAGCCCTCCAAAATAACTACTCTAAATATTAAATATATAGACAAAAGTAGAAGACATACATTTGAGTTAAATTAATTTTACAATTTTTGATACGTTTGATGTTTTTTTTTTTTAATAAAACACTTCAAAATTTGCCATTCCCAAATCTTGCTGCCCTAGGCAGCTGCCTACAGTGCCTAATGGGATATGCGCCTCTGGCCATAACTATGGACTCTATGTCTTACTTTCAGGATCGCAGAATTAATTTCTGCACTGCAGTTGTAAACTGGAAGACACGAATACAATAGTAATTTTGTCACTTCTTCAATTCGAATCATTTCATTCGAAGTTGGCTTACAAATCATTTTTCTGTAGGTGTTATACTTTTAAAAAATAACATTAGGAAAAATTAACGCCATTTATTCTATATCATTAAAATCGTTTCCTATTGAAGTTTTCAAGATCTTAACCGCGACTAGTAAATCAAGTAACTCATCTGGTAAGTAAATACTAGTTTTGTCAAATCTTCCTATAATTGTGTTCCATTGTATTGTCATTGAAGCAATTTCGAATTACGTCAGTTTTTAAATTATACATTGTGCTTCTATTTTTACATCTATTTCGTTCGAAACCAACTCAAATCGCGTTAAACCTCTTCAACAAAATCGAGCCGATCCTCGTTAATAACCGATAATGCTCGGCGTTTTGCTACGGTATTTCGCCCACTAGTAGTCGTGTACGGCTACAATAGCGACACAGCGCGCGGTGGAATCAACTCCGGCATGAAAATACATTATTTAATACGATAATTATACTTGGCATATCTGTAAGACGGTGACCTGTAAGACGACCATTAATTTCGGCGGTCGTTGTGCGCTCGATGGTTAATAATTTTGATAATAACTCGCCCGTCGCGTTTAAATGTGCGCGTGCGTATAGGCTGTACGTTTTACATCCGATTACACCGTAGACATACACGCGTGCAAATTAATGCGTCCGCTTTCGAGCCGCACCGACATCCATCGTCGATTTCAGTGGTGTGCGTTTGTTCTTCACTGCAAACCATTGCTTGTAGTCGGACATCAAATGGTACGCGTTCGTTAACAAGGTTTCGCGATTGCTCGATCGACCGACATTCCTTTGTAATGTCCCAGATAATCATCTACGGAGTTTCAAAAGCTCCTTAGGATATTATAATAAGCTAACAACGTTTGGGTTACAATAATTCGGTACGTTCTCTATAGTTAACAAGATTTCTCACTCGCTGCATACGAACGTTACCATTGATAGACGACTGCGAACAAACATGTATCCGCGGTAAAGTATTCTTAACTCCAAAAGTAACAACACGGATCCTTCGGTGTAGAGTGGTATTAGTAGTAGTACGACACGTATGTAAACATCATCTGTTATGCGAACCGAACATAAAATATCTACGACTGCAGTTTCGGAATACAAAATAACATAAAGTATGTACCGAGTACAATAATAGAATATATTATTGTGTTCGCAGAGTAGGAACTTTTACATTTTCACACTCGGCGTATTTTTCGTTATCCGTAACAATTTCCCGCGAAAAACTAGTATTTGAATAATTTTTAACGCGAGACTTTGGGTTCATAGTTCTTAAGATTTTAACGAGGTACAACACAATGTGCAATAATCTAAGGATACGACCGTAGGAATTACAACGCGGAAACTGCGTTTTAACAATAAGCCGTTTGATCATAGAAAACGAATTTCAACTAGTCACTTACCTAATTCACGATAGTGTTGCGCGGCGGCATCTCGTCATTAATACAAACACCGACAATCCGGAGATAACAACATTATTGGTAGTTTCTACGAGACGAAAATAATCCACAATTATTTACACAATGATTAATCGATGCCTGTCACATCGATTGATTTCCTACACGACATTATGGTCAGTCGATAGTATTTTGATGACTGTCACACGTTCTACAGATTCCTATAACAACACAGTGAAAATACTGCGGGTGGAGAGAGAGAAAAATAAAGAGGTTTTATCTTCTTATTGCATGTATACACATATATGTATGATAGACTTACGAGTATTTTCGATAAATGCTCGTATTGTCCTATCTGTAACACAAAACGTGCAGACTCGGTAAACGGTTTACTATTCAACGACACGTGGACGGGAGATAAACACCGTCAAATACATAGGTGGTGTATTACCGATCTCATCTGAAATCCTCATTTCGTCTGGATTCCTGTAAAATGCTTATTGTGCTTTTATATATTTAGCATACGAATTAAAATAAAGAAAAAAAACAAGTAAACATGGACTTTTCAACTTTGTCGCTCTTTGGCAGCTTTGGTGTTGATGTGTTACAATTATTTTTTTAAATTTGTAATCAAACTTATTAACTACTCGACTTGAATTATACCTCTAATTAAGCTCAAATAATTATGTTTATAGTTTATAAAATAAACCGTGTATAGTAATACGTGTTTAGTTATTAATTTATAGTAAATTAATATTGTTTATAGGATAAAAATTTTTCACAAAAATTCTTTGACAAATTTTTAATAAAAAAAATAAAATAAAAATAAATAATTCAAATAAATCTATATTAATAGGTCATTTGTTATACATATATATATATATACTTTTTTTTATATTCCGTACAATTGTAATATCAATTTAAAAAATTACGTTCAACGTAATGCTTAAGACGAAAATAAAAAATTTTAACTTAATTATAAAATAGAACAGTGATGTATTATAAAATAATCGTAATAAATATTGGAAACGTAAAGTTGTGCAATATCTGAAACATCGAAGATTTTCGAGAACAGTATTTGTTCGATTCTGTGACAAGCTAACGTTTTAGAAAATACAAATAAAAGGCTTAACGTATGCATGCCGAATGGCAAAATTTTGAAAACGAAGTCGATTGTCGTCCTCAAGATTTCCTCAAGACCACCACCGACGTAAGGACACGGATGTTATGAATTGTTGCTCCAAAAATTCCGTTAGCACCGGAACCCGTTATTGACCGGCGGGACAAACGTGGCTAGAAACTGATGACCATTATTTCGAAAACTTTTCTACAACGGAGCAGTTTATAATTCATACCGAATATGATGTGGTCTGCGGACGTTGTGCAAGTAGAAATCATGTCAACGTGCAGTTTTTAACGTTGTAATCGAGTGAACGTGTGTATTCGATTTGTGAATCGCGAGGAATCGGACGCTCTAAAAACATTTCATGCGATATTCATGTGGGTATGTCTTCTCCCCCTATCATCCCTCGAGACTTTCATCGACCCAACTATTATTGTTAGGTCTACTTGATAACCTAACGATGTTTCGTACCGGCGTTTATTCATAATTCGTATTCAACGCGTACAACATCCTCTTCCAATGCACTACCGTTTGCGCTCGACCACGAAGTATTTTTGTCGAGTCTATCGACTGAACGTAACTGCAAAAAGTGCTTACGTTCACTCGACGCATACCGTAAAATTACATTTGCGACTTTAAAATGTGTAATTCCTTGCAAACTGCGGACTTGAAGTTCATCAACAACAAATCTTATTCGTACGTTAAAGTTCTCCGGCGTTTCATCGCGATGATAATCATTATAATTGCAGTTTATAATCGTTATGGTTTCCAGCCGATCAATGCGACTGGATGCGAACGCGCCTCATTCAAATTACAGGTTACGACGAACGGTCCAGATTCTTTTTCATTGAATGCATCCGATCGAAAATAATCATAATATTAAAGAAATAAAACAAAACATATTATAGGTATTTTACGTGACGTTATAAATTACTACTTACGCGACCGGTTTGATTTTTTCAGTAAAACTTGTTTGTTGAAAAATTCGTACTTTGGCGTTGATTTATTGTTCAAACTATCCTTAAGTATATATTCTTATACGTACGTGCACGCTGCTTATCATCAGAGTCAAAAGTTGATAGCGAATCATGGATTACATTACGAATAGGAAAACGTTTTTCTTACATCATGTGCACCTCGTTCGCATAATAATGGACTGGAATTTGTTTGATTTGCGATTTGTAGAAATTTTAATATTATACATTCTTTTACAAAAGCTTAAGACAAAATCCCTTTTACGCGAGACGTATACACTGTAAAAAAAACCTCGAAAGAATTTACTGTCCGTGTTCTTTTATTTTTTATTTTTTTTTATATTGTAATAAAAAGTTTCATGTAATATCGCAGTAAAAATACGCACTTCAGTTATAAATTTATTCTCGGAAATCTTGGGTGCTTCCGGTCTTAAATTAATACATTTTTAAAAATTTCCGCATTTGTTTAACACAACATGACCTTTTTTTCTTTCATCAAACACATGTTTATCACGTTCTTATTTTGTGTTCTTATTCTTTATGAAATGTGATAGCTTTTTTTCTTGATAAACTTACTTTTTCATGCTATATCTCAAATTTGATTTGATTTATTTAAATAAATATATTTTACTCTTCGTAACATATTAATAAAATCAATGATGATAAACAAGATTTTTTTTTTGTAGTTTAAAATTATAAACAATGTTTTTACATTTTAAATAAATTATATAATAATTATACTATCATAATTACGAACATAATTTTGTATGGTTTTTGATGATTAATGTTTTTCCTTTTTTTTTTTATTACATGAACTCATCTACTATTGTACTAAACTGAATTAATAACAAACATTTGTTTTTTTTTTTTTTTAAGTTGTAACAAGAACTATAAAGAATATAGCTCAGATCTACTGATTTTTCTTGATATATATATATATATATACACCACAGTGTAAGTAAATTAGTAGCGTGATCAGAGCGAATGGATATTAATGTACTTTTAAACGAAGATATAATGAAAATATAATTATTCAAAGAAGAATTAGTTATAATATGGCTATTGTGGTTCATCTTATCTTGTCTAATTTGTTATACAAAGTCGGTAAATTGAATCTCAGCTGTCAAAGGAACCATTAAAAAAAGGTCAATAACAATATATGTCCAGTAGCTTGTGGTAGGGATGTCAAGGATATACAGATAAGTAATAAAATATCGATATATTTGTCAGATACTGATAAATTATTATCGAAAAAGTTCTTCGATAAATATTCATTATCGCTAAAATTGTTCAATATGACGGTGATATATACTATTATATATACGTGGTCTTATAAACTTGGACAACATTATTCATTTTTTTTTCAAATTGCAATTTGCACCAATAATAATCAAAAGTTAAAAGTTATAACTTATGAAAAGTTATGAAAAGTTATAATAAGTCATGAACCAAACTAAATATAGTTTTTGAGTGCTCTTATTTTGCGTTGCATTAATTTGGCCCCCTGTCACGTGACAAACTGATATTTTAGCCAGAGACTCCGGCTTCCCGATGGCCGAGCCTGTTTTTTTTTTTTGACTCCTACCTTTGCTTATTGCAGACTCCGTTGCGTCTTGTTTGTGTCACTTCCGTTTTATGAGTAATGGATTATGTTCCTGCATAGTCACCATAAACAGCCATGGGGTTTTCAGTTTTTTCTTTTTTTTTTTTTATCGTTGTTTATCATGTACTAATATTTATTTTAATTGACACCAGTTCTTTAACATCAGTTGTTCTAATAATGCAATTAATATCCTTAGTAAAAAGTAAAAAAATATAATTGTGTTCTACCAAATATTTCGATGATATTTCACATGGTCTTCTGTGTTTGGTTACTGGTCACATGTATAGAGTTTACGGGGTTAGTAAACATTAATAGGTATATTAGAGAAAAAAAATTCCTCTTAAAAATATGTTATTTAGTTGTTGAAAAATAAATAAATGTTATAAATACCATTATGGAAAGGATAAAGCTATACACTAACCCATATATACATAAAACGAAAAAAAAATAACTCGTTGTATCAAAAAAAGTAAAAATAAATAAATATACACACTCGCGGTAGAACAACTCCTTTTAGACGACGTTTTTGTCGTTCACTTCGTTCCCCGAAGTAAAGACGATACGGAATAATACATTTACTGCATGTGGTTTCCGAGAAGTAAAATACATTATGTAAGAATAATTCCATAAAGGTACATTTAATATTACGAGGGCTTGCATTTTTACGAGACTTAAAGGAGGAAAAAATGATCACGTTAACTTAAAAATGCACCCTACGAAAACATTTCAGTTGTTTCATGTTTGCGTCTATATTTATAAGTGCGTTTTTACACTATGCGCACAATTTTCGCGTAATATTGCTGTAGCGTTAGCTTCAGTATAATATAATTTTACTGTTTCAAATGGAACTCTGGGCCGCTGAATATTTCATCCCGGAGATCAAAATGTAGAACAAAGAGTTTTTAATTAAAAAATAATCTTCTACGCGTTCTAATCGTTTCTAATAATTAAACAATAGTAATTAATTCGTGTAACACTATAACAATACAATATATTGTACGGTACACTTACTACGTACGGTTTGCATAATTATTTTTTTGAATTTTCAACAACGTAACTTTTTATGTGATTATGTTTACAGTTCCCGAAACGAGTATTTCATTATTTTAAGACCTACGGTTACATGTTAAATCCTTACAGTATGATTAAATTTAAAATGTTAATGACCCATAAAAATTACTTTGGAAAATGTGTCTGGAACAAAATATAGTTTACGTTCGTTACTTAATTTTTACCACACCTGATATCTGCTTTACCTAATTCACAAACTTAGTACGAAAAATAATAATAATAATAATAATAATAATAATAAAACGTGACGGTGCTTGATTTTAGAACAAATTTTAAACGACACAACATTCGTGATATTGTCTAACACAACGTTATAACTTTTTAATGGTGAAAAAAGTTTTGAAAATAATAATATACAACTTCTATTCAGGTATACTGTACCACATGTAAAAACTCCATTGTAGGTAATGGAATTTTAAAAACAAAAATGAAGAATGAATATATATATAAATATATTCGAGAATTTGTATACCGATTGGGGATTTCAAGAACATTTTTTTTTTCGGTCCAAACTTTATATTCTGTAAAAACATTCGTTCGAAATTATGGGACTTTAAAATAATTTATGCATTATTTTTGAACCCACAAACTGATTTATTTTTCAGTCTTAACCATGGTACATTAGTACTACGACGCATACAGAAAACGGTGTCGCGATAAATACTAAATAACACTACCCTCCGTGTTTTATGCTTCGTTCGGGTACACAGTAAACAAAGAATGGTTAATGAGTTAATAGCAATAAAGGAACGGTTAACCCTTTCTAAAAATTCAGAATTAAACGAAAATATTTTTCAACGTTTTCATAGTATAGCGGCCCAACGACATGGTCGATATAATCGCAGAAAAAAGTATTCTCGGTCGAAGTTAACTTATACGTAATTATATTGAATAATATTTTTACACGCGGTTTTTCAACTACTGAATCATTAGAGATTTTCAGGAGGAAGGAAGGGGAAAGAACCGGTGGTGGATACCACTGGGTGGGGGGGGGGGTAATCATTTACATTCATGATTAAGAATTTACGTAAATGATACACAAAAGATATTGATATAAACGAATGTCAATATCCAATAGCCACTAACTGGATATACTAAAATATATGTCGCCTCTGAAAATTGTTGAGTTCGCCACTCCACTGTACACCATTACGTTATTTTTTTTCATTCTGCAAATATTCCACCATTGTCATAACATTAGGCGACTATTGTTTTCACCGTACGAATATACTACATAAATCCAATTGGTGATATTATCGTTACCAGCCTTGGCAGATTTTTTTATGTACACGTGATATTTTTGACAACTGTTTTGGATGGCTTAAGCCCCTCCCTCCGATTGCATTGTAGATCACACTGCGCTGTTTTGCTGACAGTTGTGTAATACGATTGATACGAACATTGAAAACCAACGAGTACAATATTATTTCGTATTAATTCGTTGCTGATATTTATCTGTTTTATCTAATTTTTCGCCATTTTTTTCTTTTTCATAAAATATGCGTGTTGGCAATTTTAAGCTTCACATTTTAGTATACCGAACTGTATTGCAACATAGGAACACCCGTGTATGTGTGTGTGTGTGTATTTTTTTCGGCGTGATTACGATTATTTATCGCTATTTTTATCATTTTTATTTTATACTTTGTTTCGTATTTCAACGCGGCATCGTTTCGTCCGTCATTGTTTCCTTTTTGGCGTGTACTCCATTATTATTTGTCATCGTGAATTCCGAGTACTTCCCAACACCCGTACACACACGTACGCACACACACGTATACACACACACACGCGTGCGCGCGCATGAGCACATATAAATACATTTTATTTTATATATGTACAGGCTTATCGGTGTGACATAGGAAGCTGAAGGGTTGGGACGAGTGGCGCGCAGTTAGTTTATGCGAGAGCACTAAACGTCGTGTACAGGGTGTATCGTGGTGTCAAACCATATTCTCCCGGGTCGGTTGAGATACGGGGTACGGGAAACGAAATTCCGTGGGCCACCCTGTTCATCTATGGGCCGGGATGATTGTGGCTAGGAGTGGTAGCCGGGTAGGGCAGAAGATAAATGTGGGTTTTAACGAGCAGAAGTTTTATGGGCGAAGAAGAACTGTATTCTCGCAGCACTTGTTCGCCACACTCTCCGCCAAAACTTCCTTCGCCGATACCACCATCACCACCACCATTACCACCAATGACACTCCTTTTGCGACCGCTTTCACTCCAAAAGAGATTGTGTCTTTTTCGCTAAACGCCGCGTAAAGAATTCCCAAGCCGGTACGTTTCCATTGGGCTCGACGAATAAAATCAGATTATCGTTTGGTATTTTATTTATTTTTCGTTATCAATCCGAAAAGGTCCGACCATTTTTGCCCTTCGGACAAAATATACGTATAAATTATTTTCGTATACACGAACATAATAAGATAATGTATACAGTAAAATATTTTATTTACATATTTTCCTCTTCGGCCAATGCGTATTATCTGAACTCGCGATATATAAATAAATAAACGTCCGGTGGATTGTCCAGTTTCATTTGTATTGGCAAACATTTTTTATAGGGGTTCGATTTTCGCTATTGAATTGAAGCTTTTACAAAACCAAAAAATTTCCTCGTTGAAAAAAAATACACGAGTGTAAGAATGTACACACATGTCTGTGCTGCGATATTTTTTCGTTGCTTCGAAATACCAATGAAAATTTAGCTTTGAATGCACTTTGTATTACCCATACAGTTTTCATACCGTTAAATACCTGTTTGAAAGCTCTTTCAAAAGTTGTTTCCGAAAAAATTTCGTAATTTCAATGTCGATTGACGGCGTGTACGTCAAGGCCTCTACCTGCAAAGTTTATTTTTAAAAGGAATAAAGCGTTTAAAGAGTGTACACGACGCAATAGCAGAATAGCATATGTTTAATTAAAACTGAACTCAAAACGTCTGTACATTTATAATGTTACGTTTAAGTCACTTTATCCATATAATGAACGAGATGTTATACGAATGCGTTGCGATTGTTCGTCCCCCTACGAATTCGTTAATATTTCTTCGCGTCGTACACACACGGTATTGTTATTGTTCAGATAATTCGTGTTCGAAAAGTGTACAGAAGTTTTATTCTTATCACGTTTTGGATTTGAACGTATTTCGCCCACACACACACACACACACACAGACGGATAACCTCACCACGGTTCGCGTACTATTGTTGTTGTCGTTATTAACGCTGATGCGGCATTTAGTCGCGAACCGAGTGTTCGGTGGATACCTTGATATTCTACTCGGTCAATGTGTACGTTACAACTGTATACAGTTTAAAATTGTTAACACCGAATGGACAGAGCTGTGGCATACAATCGTGATGCGTAGCAATTGGACTTAATTTCGCAACTGCTCGTTTATCGTTTCGCTTGGCCGTGGTATTCGTTCCTGAGCAATCTACGGCTGAGCCCGAAACGGTCAACTACCGTTTTACGTGCACCGACTGGTCGAAGACTTACGTCGAACGCGACTAATAAGACGTGCTATAGGTGTGCGCGTGGTTGTGTGTGCATTTAGTTGGATACGCTTTCACGAGTGTTTTTGAAAATACATAATAAACATGACGTACGAGCGACGTAGTAAATACAAACTGTTATATTTTGCGAGTGCTTACGGCGCATTATGCGGGCTGCTCGCAGGGCATATTTCCGTGTTTAACGATCGTCACCGCCAAGAGCCGCATGCACTCTTATGGCATTTTTTTTATCCTCCCTTCTCCCTTCTATGTTTTTTGTCCCGTAAGAGCCTCGGGCGGATTGGAGAATGCGTATATATATATATATATATGTTTTGTTTTTCAATTAAATAGAAAATGTAACGTAAAAACACGTACGGTTCACGTAAAATAATACGGAGGTGCTAGTCGAAAACCGTTCCGAAACAAACATGCTACTCGTATATAATATGCATGTGGACAATTGTTTATATTAACCTGTTCCTGTCGAATTTTTGTTCTATACGCAGTGTCCCCAGCGGCGTAATTAGGAATTGGTATTGGGGTGGGACATAAGTTTATATTTTATCGTTGTAGTGGAGCGCTATGCCCCGCAAACCCTATTTTGGTCATCAAGTTTCAATAGATCACAATATTCACTATTTACTGTTAACTATATACTTACAAATTGACGTGGATATGTCATAATGAGTATATAGAAATTAGAAATACATAAATATATGAAGGTTTTAATTATTTCAGAAAACAGTTTAACTTTCTTATCGCTTTGTTTAGTCGGTATTCGTATGAATGATATTTTTTTAAACTGTCTTCTTGAACGACTTGATCAGTTTTTTTAAATTTTTTTTTAAAAACGTAAAAGAAAGGCATCTGATTGCCTTTTCATTTTTTATTTAATAAAAAATTGTATTAGGACTATTAGGTATCGGTTTTTTTAGAGAATAACAATTTAAAGACAATAATTATAATAATTATTTTAACTTTTATTGCTGTTATTAAATAACTGATGATAAGCAATAGTTTATGTTGCTCAAGGTTAATAAAAATGTTCAAAAATTAACCTCATACCACCGAATAAATCATATTTAAAAAAGTATTATGTGTTTCTATCAATAAAGGTATATAATTTAGTCAATAGAATACTCTATGATTTAGCCGGTTAAAAATGATAAGAAATTAGCAACAGCCGTTAATTTTAAGCTTTTGTTAGTTTTATCATTTAACTATGATAATTTCCATAAATCCTTATTTCTTAAAATAAAATGAAAATCGTAAAATCATTTAAAGCCAAGTGCTTACGGAAATTAATTAATTAATATTTTTCTTAAGAAAAGGCTTTGGTGGAGGATATATCCCCATATTCCCCCTCATAATTATCTCACTGGGTGTTTTGCGCGAAATTAGACCCATTGCGATAACTTCATAGTTAATGATAATAATGCGATTCTATTGTTATTTTTATAAGACTCACCAGTTACACGGATAAGGATAGCACATATTCATATTTTTATTAAATCTTTTGTTTTGGTATTAAAAATTGCTTATTCATATTATTATTTTCAAAACTTTTGCAGATAATCATTTTAGAGAGTACATTGTACGCAAGATTTTTACGTTACAATTGTTTATTCTCGTGAACCTTATGATTTATGTACTGCTCGTCCCACTGAATCATATAAAAAATTTATGTTTCTTCTGTTCGATAGAATTTATTTATGTTGAGCGCACTTTTGTCTACTGTGAAAAACATATTTATCTTTTATTTTTCTATTCATGGATACAAAAATAATTCATCCCAATATTCATACATTTTTAAATGCTTTTTTGCAACTTCGATCAGTGGTTTATATTGAAATAAGAAATTTAAGAATAATAAAATCAACAAAACAAACTTTAGTTCGACAAAATTGTATTCTTAATGAAATTAAAAATTACTAAAAAAAATCTAAGGAAGGAAACCCGAATTGAATTTTTAAAATCTGTATCGTGTTTTTTAAAAAAATTATTATATTTTTAAGTGATAGAAAAAAATTATTTCAAATGTGATTAATTTTATGGATCTTATTTTATGTTTGTGTAAGCAGTATGAAATTATTTAAAAAAAAAAAAAAAATATTATTTATTTTACGTATTTTATTTTTATTTGATAGACAAAAAATAATAATTAATCAATAAACGTTGTATGTCCGAATAAATCGTACATTTTTGTGCTGTACTTGTACGGCCTAATCTCTGGATAATAAAATGTAAACAAATATTTTATACGAAGTAGATAGATAAAATCTTACTCATTTACCGATCATCCCTCTGTATATAAGACGATTTTTCGGAATAATGAAATGTGTGATTTTTTACTATACTTATATTTCATATGAAAATTACTTTTTATCAGTACACGTACTAAACTAACGAATTAACCGATAAATTTAATGTTTAGATAAACAAGAAAAAAAAAAGTAAATGTAAAAAAACATTTTTCGCTTTTTACGCTTGTATTGGAATACCTCTCACATTTCCGATCCATTGTCAATTTGATGAGATTTTCGGGAACAAGGTTTATACTTCCAACGCGTTATGTGTGTACATGTACACATCGTGTTCGTTGAACGCGTAAGTAGTAAAATACGTCGATGTACTAAATAATGCGATCTGTGACGATTAAAACGACTACTATTGGTGCGTCCCATGAGAACCAAACACGAGGAATACGATAAATCTTCTTTCGCGTTTTTCACGGTACATTATACAACATTGCATTATTGTTATTTTCTAAACAGGATGTATTTGGCTTTTTATTTTTGTTTGTCTTAATTGTAAACCGACGAAAACGCGTCGAATCGCCGTCGTCCGAAATGGATCCATGAAAAAGTTTGCGTTTACCCGTTCTATCATGACGAAAACCGTTTCGGGTGACGGTGATGAACTCATACAGGCGTTGTTGGATGTCTGCCTTTTGTTTTTTCGCGCGCGCACACGTATTCGGAAGCGTCGTTGTTTACGGGCACGTTAAAACTTTAACTGCACGTACCCATTGTATGAGGGGTGGGGAGTGGATTTTAAATCTTTAATAACACGATAACGTGTTCCCAATGGCGTTGTGTAGTATGCCTCGAAGGAAATCGGAACACGTGGCGGAATGAACACAATCGGATAGTATTCAGACGTACGGTTTTTAGCGTTCGTTCAACTTTTTTTTTTCTACAACATTTGTCACAATTTTTTCCGTCGCATAAATCGCGTTTTCAAAAGCGAATGATTATCGCTAAACTCAATTGCGTTCAGATCGATCGATAACGTGCATGATGTTTCATCTCTTTGTTTTCCGCTGTTTTCAGCGGCACCGCATTGTTATTTTTCAACGGTACAGAAACGGCCGACGGGCCAGCAACAACGATAAGACGATAATCAATGCCAATAAAATGTACGTGCGGGCACGTCTCGGAAATGATATACATATCCGTAAACTATTCGGAACACCTGTACGGAATCCCAAACAATGCGATCGGAAAAACTGTTTTTTTCACGAAGTGTTCCCGAGCACATGTTCGGAATACGGTTTTCCGTTAGCGTACGAGTGCGTCGATTCCAAACACTTTTAACAATTGTACCCCTGTCCGCGAATCGGGTTCGCGCACGCGATCCACTGTGCACGCGTGCACGTTCTCGTCCGCATCGTTGTCCCCGTACGACGAAATGGCGATAATTGCGAAGTTTTTTTTTTTAACTCTTCGGGAACGACGGGCAAATGTTTCACTTCCGAACGAGAACCACGTCGCGTGCGCCCTCGCGACTCGAAGTGGACATTTTATGCGCGTGTCCTGATGACCGTCACCTGTCGTTACGTCTCGGCACGGTCGTCGTCGCGAACGTCAGAGACCGCGATCGCGTGCGGGTTAGGTGGCGCGAACTTAACGCGGCATGTGTACGCGAATCGGCAGCGGTATTAGGCGCATTACTTACGTAAAAAAAAAAAAATGAAATAAAATAAAAATAAATTTGTCGGGCTTAAAATTTGATTTTTTCCCTTAAACTTTAAAGACATTAGAACGCTGTAACGACACAAACGAAGAATACTGAAGAAGTATACCGTGTTTTTCGATTTTTGGCATTTTTTTTTTTTTTTTTTCTGTACGTTCAGTCGTCACGATAAAGTTCGATTATAACAACACAATGTTTTCACACCAACTGTAATCGTTTTGTTTATTTATTTTATTATTATTGTTTTTTGTTTTTTCGTGATGTACAAATAAAACGTACATGCTCACATTGTTTCGCGAATGGATAATGGTCAGACGGATATAATTGGAAAGTCGACTGGGAGCGTCAAATCCAGATATGAATTACAGGCTTGACATTTTTACATAGGTACTTTAATAGCAATTACCTCGAACGGGCATAATTGGAAACTCGTCTGGGACTATCAGAACCAGGAATGAGTTACAGGCTTGACATTTTTACACAGGTACTTTAATAACAATTACCTCGTCGGAATAGGTCGTTTGTGTACGTTAGAATTGCGTTCAACATTATAATGACCACGCAACGGCTATATTATTGCGCCGCATATTCATGGGCGGTGACGTAATTTGGATTTTATTCTCTCCGAAAAATACAAACATAATGTAATCACAAAGTCATAAGCTCCGTCCCACAGCAATAATAGCGTTGAATAGTGTTAAGATTACACATTTTTTGAAAATCGTTATAATTTGTTATCAACTACCTATTACATCAGATCAGTGAAAATATCAACAAAATGTTTTGTTAATGAACGTTAACGGTAAGACTTCTTTCGTTTTATATCTTCTTCTTCTTCTACTTCGCCTTCCTCCCAACTATTTGGGGTCGGCCACCCTTGTCCTACACCTCCACTTTACTCGGTCAATCACATCTCCTCTGCACACACCGACAGCCCTCATGTCATTCTCCAAAGTCTCCAACCATCTCTTTTTTGGTCTTCCTCTTCCTCTTTTCCCTTCAACGTCCATCTTCATAACCACTCTTACTGCATTCGTTTCCTCTCGCCTCATCACATGCCCAAACCACCTCAGCCTATTTTCTCTCATTTTGTCCACAATTGGCGCTACACCAACACTACCTCTCACGTATTCATTCCTTATTCTATCTTCTCTTGTCACTCCACTCAACCATCTAAGCATTCTCATTTCCGCGACACTCATACTTTGTTCTATTCTCCTGTTAACCGCCCATCACTTTGAACCATACAGCATAATTGGTCTCACTACACTTTTATAAAATTTACCTTTCAGCCTAATTGGAATTCTCTTATCGCATAACACGCCCGATGCTTCTCTCCATTTCATCCACCCGCACTTAATCCTATGTTTTACATCAATGTCAAAGCCCCCGTCCTTTTGAACAAAAGATCCTAAATATTTAAAGCTCTTAACTTCACCTATCACATCACCATCTATTGTCAGTTGTCTCCTCATTCCTTCAACTTCTTGGTCTCTTTGTCCAAAATCATACTCAATATACTCAGTTTTATTTCTACTAATTCTCAATCCCTTTTCTTCGAGGGCTAACCTCCACTCATTTAACCTATTATTGACAACTTCTAGGTTTTCTCCTATCAGAACTATATCATCCGCAAACATCATACACCATGGTATCTCACCCTGTATCTCCTTTGAAACCTCATCCATTACCACTGAGAACAGGTAGGGGCTTAAAGCTGACCCCTGGTGCACACCTACTCCTATACTGAAACCTTCTGATACTCCACACCGACTCTTGACACTAGTACTCGACCCTTCATACATATCCTGGATTAAATTAACATACATTTTTGGGACATTTTTCCTCATTAATGCCCACCTTAAAACTTCCCTTGGCACCCTGTCATACGCCTTTTCTAAATCTATAAACACCATGCATAGTTTTTTATTCTTTTTTCTGTACTTCTCTACTAATTGCCTAACACAAAATAATGGCTCCATTGTCGATTTTCCTGGCATAAAACCAAACTGGTTTCCTGATATCGAGGTCTCACTTCTTATCCTCTTCTCTATAATCTTTTCCCAGATCTTCATACTATGACTCATGAGCTTTATTCCTCTATAGTTCCCACATTCTTGTATGTCTCCTTTTCCTTTAAATATTGGTACAATAAAACTCTTTCTCCAATCTTCTGGCATTTTTCCCTCTATCAGTATCTTATTAAAAAGATTTTTCAACCACCCAATGCTTACATCTCCTAACATTTTCCACACCTCTACAGGTACTCCATCTGGTCCTACCGCTTTTTTCTTTTTCATCGCCTTCACCGCATCTCTCACTTCCTCCTCGCCCACTAGACCAATCAATCCTTCATTCCATGACATACTCTCTAAAACTTCTTTTGGATATTCCTCGTTCAGTAATTTCTCAAAATATTCTTTCCATCTTTTTTTCACATCCTCATCATTTGTTAAAACTCTCTTATCCTCATTTTTTATACACCAAACATCTTGGAAATCCTTGGATCGCTTTTCTCTGACCTTCGCCAGTCTATAAATTTCTTTTTCTCCTTCCTGTGTTCCTAGCCGCTCATATAACTCATCATACCTATTAAGCTTTGCTTTGCTTACAGCACTTTTCACTATTTTACATACATTTTTATACTCTATCCAATCTTCCCTCTTCCTACTTTTCTGCCATACCTTAAATTGCTTTTTCTTACTCGCTACTACTCTCTGAATCTCCTCATCCCACCACCACGTTTCCTTGTCTTCTGGTAAACTACTTTTGGTTTCACCAACAACCTCTTTTGCTATGTTCTTAACACAAGTGACCATCCTTCTCCAAACCTCATTTATATCTCCCTCAACATTCCACACAGCTTTTTCTTTTAATTTCTTTATAAACTCCTTCTCTTTGTTTCCTATTAATTTCCACCACCTAATTCTGATCTCCTAATTCTTTCGTTTTATATGGACTTAATATATAAATATTATTAATAACTCGATAATACAAAGACACTTTATAAATGGTTATATTCTTATGAAAAAAAAAAATGTAGAACTCCTACCTACTTCAATTTTTAACTATAATTATAACTGGAATAAAATATGAAAAATTGGACTGAATAAAACTAATTTTTCGGATTAATGAGAAATGTTGTAAATAAAATTTATTTACCACATTTAATGTATTAAACTTTGCATGAATGTATTAAATAATTTTTCGGTGTTAAAGGAGAACGTCTTCTTTTTTTTTTAATGGTGTTTCGTTCAATCCTTGATTATTTTCAATACGATTTTCTCGATTGAATTATAACGTGGTCAGCCCATTAAGTCTTTTCTGGAGAGAACAACTATAAATTAATTACATTTTATAATTACAGTTGAAACTAAGAGTGACATAAACTGTTCATAATAATTTAAATATATTTGGATACATTTATGGATCAAATATAGACAAAGCTCCTATTGCGTTGCCATAATCATTTAATTTTTAAAAAACTGGGAGGTATTTTACCTCCCAGAATAACCTCCTCCCGCGAAAATACGCCACTGCACTTAGGTATTACCAATCGTACTGCGCTATATTTGTAATACTTACATACTACGGTTAAAATCTCTTCGGCGAATTCATAAGTGTCAGTCGATGAACTCATATGTGTGTTAATAACACTACGATAAGCATTCGATAAATAAATCATATTTCCGTACCAAGTTTAGAGTGTTGATTTTTATAATCTCTCAAAAATCGATCGCAAGCCTAGGGAGACGGGTATGGTTTTTAAAATGCCCCGTATTTTCCACGCGACTTTATGTTAATATATTACTCGAATATAATATGAAGAAGAAAAAAAAGAGACCCATGTGTGCATTATTATAACGTATAAATACCAAACAATCAAATGAAAAATTCCGTATGAATACGCGTGTGCGTAAGAGAAACGAACGCGATGAATATTTAAAATTCCATCGGCGACAGCATATTATTATGTAAAATATCTATAGATGAAATCACTATAGTGAAATCAATACGCAAGTCATACATAAACCATAGTTTTTATCGTATAGGCGCCAGGTAATAACTATAACGGTGATATGGTGTAAGATTACCGATTTCTTGTATAAATATAATACAGATGAATTTGCGTTAAACGATTTAATCTTCAGTGCGCATGCGCAAAAAGAAAATGAAAAACCGTTAATGAACAAGGGTGAAAATATCAGGACGGCAAGGGGATAATACTATACGAAGAGGATGAATTGAAACTTGTCACCACTATCAGTTATAACGTGTGCTTGTGTAAATGTGTATACTGAACGTGTGTGCAAATGCGCATAGTGTGTACACTACATTATGTAAATACGAGAAAACGAGGAGCCTGCGGCCGAATTTCGGAGATGACTATGAGCGTGTTTGTTCATTATAGCGCTTTTGCGTAGCGAGCGTGTAGGTAGCGGATACGTCATCGTGTACTCATAAAATACGTACAGAAACCGCATGGAGTCAGTCATGAACGCAGGAGGGTGGGTTAGAGGTTCAGCCCCTCCTCATCCCCTAGATATATCAGGAAAAATGATATGACCTACAAATTTAATAGTTATTTCAAAGCTTCTCTTGTAAATAAAATATATAAATGTGCACATATTATACAGTGCATGATAGAGCGTGTTATTTATCAACGTTTTACTTTTTACATTTTTTTCAACTCTTCTCACCTCCTACTCCGGATTTTTTTCCTGCGTTCGCCCCTGCGTGGAATAAACGGTTTGCATCAAGGACGTTATAAAAACGTCTCCATGTAGAAGTGATCACAGAGGTATGATCTAGACCTTCAGGGATCCCGAATCAAGTGCACAATATTAGACAAGCTAGGTACTAGCATATTATGTAACCAAGCTTACTGCGTCGTATCGCTATTCGATAAATCATAATGTGATGTTCGCCCATTTTTTCTATACGTCGTACAATGACGGTGGATGTTTCCAACAAAAAAGAAAAAAAACAACATTGTAATCTTAACCCATCGGTGCCAGTTTAAGCAACGTGTTATCATTGTAACCGATGAAAGATGGATGATCTTACATTATTTTTTTTTTATTATTTCAAACCTTTAAGTCTTATTTAAAAAAAAAAAAAAAACTTAGAATACTCTGGACGAAAAGGCAGAGCACACTCTGCGGGGCGAACATTGCATGCTCATGACCTCATGTATAATATGTAGTTGCGCGCACACTAAATATCGTCGTTTCGTGTACAATATAAATGTGTAAAGCGCACACGGATCGCGCGTACAATTTTGTGCGCATGTGCCTACAACAATGATAATATAATATTATAATCGTTTGTGAACCATGTCGAGTAGGTCGTACGTATTTGTGCACAGTAATATATGACCGGATCGAGTTCCAAAACTCGTATATCATCGGGCAGGAAGTGGAAATTGGCAAATCGAATTTCACAATATCAAAACACAATATAATGTCGTCGTCGTCGTCGTCGTTGTCGTCGCCCGCGGAAAACAATGCGCGCGTATAACGGATCGCATTCTATGTATAATCATGAACGTATACACACATTTGCGCGTGCCTGTGTGTGTGTGTGTTACAATAGCATAGTCGTATAATTGATCGACCGAATAAAACGTTTTGATAAATTAACCGAATTTAGGCAAGAACGCCGACGACGGCGGAGTGGCGAGGTTCGGAACACTGAAACTAATATAATTATCTTCTCGGGATTAATGCTGAGAAAACTTTTGTCTACGAACGCCTATGCGCGCGTAGCGACTCGCGAGTATACGAAATAGTGATTACCACAGGGCTTGGTGATGAGAAATTAGCCGTGCGGTTGCAGAATCGTTCGTGAGTGCGTGCCAGAGCGTATGTAATAATGTCTGTTTACCGATCGAACGTATTTCACTACGGACCGTTTTACAAACGAACAGCGATAGGAGGTCTGGTTGGCACTCGGACGAGACGTCGAATGTCTCTCGACGTGTTTCCCTCGTTAAATTCCCCTACTCGGGTCTGGTAGGTCGGGAGAAGTTAGGTAGTTAGGTTTCCGTTGCGGTACGGGTTTACGTGTCACATCTGCCTCGTCACGAGTTACGATAGCACAAGAAAAAAATTTGCTCGCGGTACGCTCCTTGTTCCCTCCACATGCTGTACGTTCGTCGATTCAAGTTCTTTGGGTGCACCTCTAACACTGCTTTGATACGTAACACAACGACGTAGATATAGAACATACATAAATAAACGAACATCCGATGCGTACAACCAACACACGGGTGTGAAAAATAAATACTCGTACTCGTGTACCTGTATAATATTGCTCTGTCGATAATTTGTTTATTTTGTATTTGTTTTTTTTATATCATCGGTCCATTATAATAGTACACCGTTGTAACACACTGTACGTCCCGGTGCAGTCAGCCGTTAAGTATTATTTGCATCGATATTGACGAATAATAAAACATTTCAATTAAACGTTTTTGTTGATATTTAGTTCGCAGCGTGCGATTGCGTAAACTCAAAACAAATACGTTAATACCTACTCGCACATTTGTACGCTGTTGGCAAATACAAGTGCAACGATTTCAAAGCAAGCGTGTTTGTGCGTACTTGGATAACCCTAAGACTATCATACGTTTTTTGTTCCACGTTGTTCGTGTCGAGTAGTTGCGTCCCACTCGAAGTATTATTTCACTCGAAAATATTATTCATTGCGCGGAAATGTAAAATTTTACTCCGAGGCTCAGGCCGAATTATTTCGGTAACGTCTATAGTAATGTTACGGTGAAACAACTGTGTTAGGATAAGCGGCGAGACGTAATATTACATTTTTTTTCTTGCAGTTATAAACAAACACGTTAAATCACCTATCGGCCGACATAGCACCACAGAACATATCGTCATCGACGTTTGCGACGAGAAAACGTAACAACGATACGAGTATAACGTCTACTGTTCGAGAAGGGCGTTCTTTCGACAATTCGAGGACATGTGCATTTGCTCAAATATTACAGTGCATCGTTCACCGAGTAATCCTCGGTTTCGGACAATGGACAATCGCTAGGAACGGTCGATAGGGTTTGTTGTAAACGCGTGTTGTCATGATACGAACAATCGAAACGACGAGAACTCGGTACCGTTTACAAACGAATAAATAATATTTATTATGATTTCACCGAAATAATATTTCGATCCCGGAGTATATAAATATGATATTCTTCTTCTGACATCGGTTTTTCGACGTTTCGGAAAACCTCGTTCGAAATACTCCACGCTCTCTCATGAACACATAATTCAATAAACCGTAATGAGACTGCGATCGAAATATCCGTGCTCCGTATCCCAGAGATGATCTGTTTTCTCACAATTTCTACGGGGTCGCTGCGAATAACACGAGCGCGTTTCATCACGTTTTGGTGGTTTTTTTTTTCTTTTTGCAATTTTTTCGGTGTGGTGGATATGCAAGATATGTGATACAACAGTATCTAAAACTTCACATTTCTTATCATTATTATCAACGTTAATTTTCCGAATTACTGGACACAACGTAACACGAATAAAATAAATCGGAACGTTTATTACGCGAAAAATCGTTTTTATACGAGAAAAACGCGCATCGTAATCGTAAAATCAATACAGTCGAACCTCTCCATCTCGAACTCCGGTATCCCGAAGTTTCGATGTGTCGAATTTCTTTTTCAGTCCCGATCATTTAGTATTGGACTTACGCGTTGATTTATTTCGGTACATCGAATTTCCATACGTCGAATTTTTTACATAATTCGAAGTCACTACCCGTACATACCGTCTATTACGGTCCCCTAACTCGAATATATGACGGATTAGATAAAGTATAAAATGCCTATACGACAAAATATAAGATAAACGATAGAGCTTATACATACTACGCTGTGTGGCTGCCGTAGAAAAAAGTAAACTTTTAGTCATTGGCAAATACCAAAGGTTAGATGCTTTAAGAACGTTAAATCATTACCTGCGCAATATGAATTTAATAAAAAATCGTGTATGACCTCTTAAATTATTGAAGCTTTTTAACAGAAAATGGATAAAAAAATTTTAATGAAAATATGGGATGTAGTATTTTTTTATTATTTTTTTTTCGATAATTGTTCCGCTCATCCGAAAATTCTGCAAAAAAAGTTTAACACAATTAATATTATTTTTTTTTTTTTTTTTACCAAATAGAACTTCCAAGCCGCAACCCCTGGATCAGAAGGTAGTTAAAAATATAAAACACAATTACCGGAAAAAATAATGCACAGACTTTTTCTTTTCGTTTACTTGAATTAGATCTGAGTCAGAGACAAATTCTGCCGTTGAACAAATGACGAGAAAGAAATTGCTGTTAAACCTTTAATACATGTCGCTTAAGTTAAGAATTATATTCATGAACTTTGAAGGTACGTCCAATAACAGTCAGGATTTTCAGACAAAATTTTATCTATAATTGATATTTTAGATGGTTTTATTGAAAAGATATTCTAATACTAAACAAAAACAAACAAAAACCACAGATTTTCTACTCCCATAAAAAATTAAGTATAATTATTCAAATGAAGAATATTGACAATATGTATACTACAAATCAACACATTTTATATTATAAATGTAAATTTCTCCCAATATATAAACATTTTTATATCAAATTTTTTTTATGATGTTGTAAATTCACTTGGTAACTTGAATTTCGATATGTCGATTGTTTTTTTTTTTTGTTTTTTGTTTCTTTGAGACTTCGAGATACCGAGATTTTATTGTAATAGCTTTTTCAGAGCCCCTTGATTCGATTAAATTACAAATATTGCTGAGTGACGTTGATTTATGATAAGTATCGAATTTACTTAAAACATTTCCGATTAAGTTATAAACTCGGATCTGTCAGTTTTAAAAAGAAACTAATTACATTACACGTAATTTTTTTTATTAAAATGTTTTGGATTTGACAATTTTCATTTCGCAAAATATTTTAAAAATCTTTATAACTATAATTGGTTCGTCAATGCCCTAAGTGATTTTTCGCTGAATAAATTACAGCGCATATTTTGTAGGAAATATATAATGTTCAATCACTTTCTTACTATACAATTATATTAACATTTGATTTTAATATCGAAAATATAATTACCGATTTCTGCAGTATTTCAAATTTAAAATATATTCTAGGTTGATGAAAATTATTTACATAAAACAGTCAATTCTTGAAAAATATATTTTGATTGCATCAAAGAACGTGTGCTACGTATTCCGCTTTTCAATGTTAAAATTAAATATTAAATTGGATCGAGATCAACTACCAATACAATAATGATTATTACGTTTTAAATTAAGGATTTCTTCGTTTCGTTCATTTACTCGTTAATACCTAATGTTGTTTAACGATTGTTTTGACTACCGTATCGAAATACAAGTCTTTAAATATATACGTCCTCGTCGACGTATTCGTATTTAATTAAATTTCTTAACCAAAACAAGATGTGCGTATACATTTTCAATTAAATACCAATTCGGATTCTTGAACATTAATTCAAACTGAGAACGCTGTGTTTAAATCTGAGAGGATTTTTAAAAAGGTATTCCACATTTTTTTTACAAAGGAAAATGTACCGATTTTGATTGATATCTTGTCGTCGTCGAAGAAGTTAATTTACTGCATTCACCTAATATAATATAGATTATCGATTCTTTTTATTTTGTATTTTATCTAATTAATAAATGTACTGTTATTTAATATATATATATATCATTTACACAATTTCAAAAGAGCTAAAGTCAAAATACGTGATTGATAATTTATTAATGTTATTATTAACGATTAGTAATCCTTAATTTTAAATAAACATTTAAGTAATACACAATTATTATAAAAAACAAATATTAACCTCCGTTATAAAGTCAAATGCAATTAAAAAAATGTTTACTTTATTAAAATTATTGATTTTGAAAATTGTACATAAAACTTTCAATGGCTTTTTGTCATTTAATTAATCCATCCTAAAATGAAAAATTAAATCAATATTTCAATTTAATTGATAATTTAATTCCACACAAACTAAATAATCACTTTTTTTTTAAGTATTTCGAATTAATCATAGTACCAGGAATCACTAATTTTGAAACTTAATAAATGGAATATAATGTGTGTATACATATATATACTAGCTGAACCCGTTCACTTTGTAGCCCGTTAAAAATCCTAACTCTTATATGTCTCAAACTGTGTGTTAAATTCGTTAATAATTTAATAATAATTTTTAATAATTTATTTCGCACTAATTATTATTATTAAAATAAATAAAATATAAATAATAAACTATTAAAATTTCCATCGAAATATCAAAATGTCTGCTTCAGCACCTCCCAGAGTTACTATCACTTTTTAACTTAGTCTATCTTCTGCCAGTAAGTCTAATATATCTCTGTACCAAATTATATATAATATTATGTTGTTGATTTCGATTCCATCGATTCTGTTAAACTTCATTCCACGCTTTGCATTGCTCGTCAATTTGACTTGCTCTTTTATATTTTTGTTTCGCGAAATTACGAGTTCTGCGACTTAAGTTTATACGTCTAATTGCTAGCATTTTTAAAAACAACCATACTAAAACTCTTTATAAAATGATTAACACTTATCAATAAACTTACTGTACTGTGGAATTTTGACGGATGCATCTGTTTTAGCACTAGGTTTTTGGTGGTAATTTTTTTAAGTGCCTATATGGAATGAACAAAGACGAAAAAGAAATGGGCAGAGTGAGAACACTTTTCTTTAAATTAACATTTGAATAGGATAATAGATTATATGAGTCAGATATGGTATAAATTCGAGTAACTTAAAAATGCATAGATTTTCGCTACACTTAACCGCTTATTAGTGATAATGATTACATCATACTTTCGTTGTATTTGAGTAGCAGCTCTCAAACTGTGTTCCGCATCAAAATTAACATGCGCATTCGTTTTTCTCTATCTAACCAAGATTTGAAGTTCTAGTAACTGATTAATTAGACCAATATCATTGTTCACATAAAAACGTATAAATAACTAATTACGAGTAGTACTTATATATATATATTTTTTCTATTTTTTTTTTAAATTTAATTAAACTTTATACATTTATATGGTATACGAACCATAAAAAAGTAGACTTTAAAACAAATTATTCATACATCCTTTTTTATGAATTATGGTTTTTGGAACTTTTTAGCAAAAATAAGTTTTGGTAATCGATTTTTTTTTTAATTTTTTTTTTTCTATATACAGAATGTAGTAAGTTTACCAAGATTGGATATTAGTTAGAGAGGAAAAGTAAAAAGCTTTATAACTTTCTCCATATTCAAATGTTATATTCATAGGATACTCTCGTATAGCATAGGACATTTCTTTTTTTTTTTTACATTTTTTTTTTTTTTTTGTTGGGTAATGAAATATATAATATAACAAGTAATTAATTCAAATATTCTAGTTATGATTTGAATTTTCATTCATTTTTCCGTTTACATAAGTTTTATCGCAGAAGAAATTCGTTGTCTATGAGCATATATTTGCATGGAAATCTTATTAGTAATGTCAATTATGTGTTAGATATGAATATTATGGTTTTGCATGTTATTATCAAATTATTTTATTTATTTCTTTTTCTTTTTCTTTTTTTTTTTTGTCATTAAAATAATCTAGATATAAAGTGAAAGGAAATCAAAGGGAACTAAATATAATTATGTTAAAATATTCAACTGTTTAAAAATAAGCCATCTATCTAAATTTAATTATTCTCATTTTTTTTTTTTCATTTATATTCAATTGAACGTTTACATGCTTGGAAATATGTAGGAAAAGCGTGGGTCAAGTAAATACGACTGGTTATTATTATTGATTCGAAGATCTTATTTTCTAATAATCTATTTAAGAATAATTTTATGGTGTACGGGTATTGATGCTATTTTAACTGAACAATTGGTTACATATAATTGTAATTGTTAAAGTATGATGTGTTATTGTATAATGTACTATATATTATAATGTACAGTAGTATATACAGAATAATGTATTATTGAAACATTAAACGAAAATTCCGTTGAAAATTTAATAAATATGCAGCACGAAATTAAACATAACAATATGTAAATGGTAGTATCTTAATTTTAGTTATAAAATTTAATTCAGTAGGAGTGCATAACCCTGGTTTACAAAATAATAACATTTTTACTTAATGGTTTTAGGATTTTTCGTAACCCTCGAATTATTAACACGTTAATCCACCGTCACAGTATTTACATAGCCGTTCAAATGCGACTTCATAGTTTTCTAACTTTGAAAATTGTATCCAAGCGATCTTAATTATTTTGTAATTATATCAATGAATATAATCCACACATAATATAAATATCAAACCCATTTAAATGTTTTTGGCTAAACAAATAATTGGCATAAAAATAATGTATCAATAAATATATTAATGCAAATAATTTTAATTTAAGTATGATAACCAATCATAACGTTAGGTCTTATATTGTTCAGCACTAAACAATTTAACCAAACACCAATTGAATAAAACATTTAATTCAACGATTGTTATTGAAAACGGTCAGGATTATAAATGACTTTTATTTTTATAAACTTTTTGTATAGGCAGTAGCGTATTTTCGGAGGAGGGAAGTTCCCGGGTCTAGACCTCCCAGAAGAAGAAAAAAAGGTCCAAAAGCCATAAATGACTTTCTAAAAAGGTACAGACAAAGAGATCGTTAATTTTATCATGGGGTTGTAAATAACTCTTCGTTTGTATTTAAAACAATAATAGAATAACGTAATTGTTAATTCATATCTTTTATGTATTATTTATAATATTATAAAATCATTTATTTTTTAGAAAAATTTAAATCCCACAGCAAATTTTTAAAATACGTGTCCGTGTATAAGTTACTCGAAATTTAAATAAAATCGAACACAAAGCAGTTTGAATAAATAAAACTGAAACGCCTAACGGTACAGCGAATACAACGCGATCAATTGATTATCCAAGAATTCAAAACGATTACTAATAAGAGATAATCGCATAATCTTCTGTATTATTATTTATATGTAGGTACTGTATTATGTATAATCAATATAAAGGTATATTAATTTTCAAGTCAAGGAGAGCAACGATATACCGTAGTGACTCTTCCTAATACTAATAAGCGTTATAACGTGTTTTATAAATTATATGCTTTAGACACACTTAAAACGAAGGTTAAATATTTAGCACTGAAATTTGTTACTGCGAGCAATATAGTATTAAGTATAATATTTGAAATGAATAATGGAAAAATAATAATTATAAAAATCTATTCAACAAACAAAATTTCTACGGCCAAATGATAGAACTGCTAAAAATATAATATGATTGATGTGTCAATAATAAATTATAATAACGACAGTATAATAGATTAGCCGAAATCTACGTGTATTTTATTTGCACTCTAAATATATTCAATTTTTATGTGGCAATGTAGCAATGCACAGAATATAATAGTTTTTAAAATCGCGTTAGATTATTGGTGATATAGTATACTGTGCTAAACCAAAGAACCATTATAAAGTTCTATTTTTATCGAACTCGAATCGGATACTCTATCGTAATTGGATACAGTGTATATAGTGGTGTAATATTTAATATAATATTAGGGTTACCAGATTTTGAAATCCTTAAGCCGGGACATCATATTGAATAACCCATTTTTTTTTTTTTTAATGTAATGCTCAAATGGAAATAAAAATAAGTATATCCTTTCGAGATTTAAATATTTATTAGCTAATATAAAGATACATTATTATTGTACACAACAATGCTGAATGGACAAACATAATAAAATGATATAGTGTACATCATTACACTATGTTTTATTATTAAAAAATCCAATTTTAAATGTTATTTTCTCTCAGCTTCTATCAACCGGAACAAACTGAATGACAGAAAGGGGCACCAGAACATTTCTTTAAAACCGGAATCGTCCTGGTTAAACCGGGACGAATAGCATATTGACTATATAACATAGTATAATATTATGTAAAATTATTTTTGATGCATCAATGGACTAGTAGGTATAAGATATTTGAAAATGGTACTATAATAAATAGTTAAGTTAATATAAGTTCGCAGCAAGAAGGGTGCAATTTATTTTTTATTTTCTTCTGACAATATATTTCGAGTCCGCAAGAAAATTTATATGAAAACGTAGCATTATTTGATTCGATCGATTAATGGATAGATATTTTACTCAAGGTTTATTAGAACTCTGAGGACTGCCGGACGACGTTTGACGAATTGACGAGACCAAAGAAAATTGTGAAATCGTATGGTTGTACGAGTTCGAAAGATTTTCTCGTTGTATAAATTCAGCGGTGAGCTGAATTGTTTTCCGAAAGCGATGATTTATTATTGTATTCAAATTTATAATTATGAATCATAAAACATATAGTTGCGCTGAAGTAAGTCGAACGAGACCGAGTGCACTGCAGGGATGAGCAAACTATTCGAAAAAAGCAATTAATCGCAAATTAAATTTGGAATTAAAATTTAATTAAACATGATGATTAAAAATAGTAGATACGAGGAGAATTAAAAAAAATAAATATGTCCACAGTGTTCGAAATAAATATAGCCCGGTATGCGAAACTGTCACTGACACACCGAGCACACATAATATAATAGTAGTTATACAGTTATTACCATGAACCCGAGTTGTGAAATCGGCCTTTGCGTGAATTTAACCTTTGGAATATGAAAATCGCTATCCAAGTTAGGTCCATCGTTTATTAGCGGTGCAAGTAAGTATAATTATACCGTTGGTTGTGAATAATAACAATAATAATAATAATAATAGTATGTTGGATTTTACCCATGTTTAGAGTCAAAAATGTGTTCACAACATTATTATTATTATAATATTACATTAGTTAAAAATGTGGTCCACACGTCATGTTAATGAACTCGTGGCTGTATGTAAGGTAATATTAGATTTCGACAACGTTTGGTAATATATTAACACATGATTCGCCGAAGTGTGCAGAATGTGCTCGTATGTTATATAAATAATATGTAATATTTGATGATAATCACGGACAAATTTGTTTGTGTTAATATATGTATTTATTATTATTATTATTTTTTATTTTTATTTTTTTATCGAAATACGACTTTATTTCCCCAAATGGCCTTTGATGTTTTTGACGATAATCAATACTTAGAATATGGTATTCGATACTTGCAGCTGATTACACCGAAAATAAATATTTTTTGTTACAGATCGTACGAGTGCGAATATAATTAGCTCTATAATTAACGTCGTCGCACTTCGTAAAAAATTCGTATTCATAAAATAATTTGCATCGAACTTAAGCTTGGTTATTATGGTAATATAATAGGAAAATACTGTACATGTTGTACTATGCAATTGTGATTTGTCGTGTTCGTCAATTTGAACGGCTTGGGAAAAACAATAAAACTTACAAGTAAAAGTAAAAGTAAAAGCGTACACAAATTAACTTGAACTCGAATAAAATTGTTTTAATTATTAATTGGTGGAAAAAATGAAATTTCTGCTGCCAAGTTTAGTAGCACGTATGATGGTTTATTAGTTGGAAATTGGCTCATTTCCCATTCTCAAAAATCATCCAACAGCTTAGTGGTAATTAAAGGCTTAAAATAATAAATACTTTCTTTCTGTTCTCATAACTTATCTTGGGACTAATTATTAAAACTTTTCGAATAGGTTCTCGAAGTTTGCTCGCAAGTATACATTAGTAATTTTCTTTAGAATACCACTGCGCATAAGTTCATATATATATATATATAAAGACAATTAATTACTCTTATTACTCCTACTTGCTTACTATTTATTACTTCACGAATCTGATCAGATATCTAAGTTAATGTTGTGTATTGCGTAATCAAAGCAATTCGTTGATTCCACGAGTTCCGGAATTACAACGTATTCACCATGACGTGTGCACCACGCAAGCATTGCAACCGATTGTGGTTTTAAATAAAATAAAATATCAGTGGCGCACGTGTATCGAACAAAACGTGATCGGATATGGTAAGTGGAAGTGAATATTGTCGAAATGTATCGGTGGCGCGCGCGATCCAATGGCGTAGGTAGGGTTAAAAAAAAAATGATATTTCAACGAGAAAAAAAATTAATAGCAACAATAAAAACGAATACGAGTAAATTATTAAATTTTAACCTGATAACAACGCTAAAACAACATTGCTTAAAAATAGTTTAGCTTACGAAAATTGACTGCATTATTATGTCTAAGGTTCGTTTTACAGCCGACAATTCCGTCCGTACGGATTTTAATTGGCAACAACTAAACTCATGAATGTGATCGCGGCTTTCACGGTGGACGGATCTTTTCCCGTACGGTCGCCGTGGTACAGACCGTGTAAACCAGTGCTTCTCAAACTTTTTTGACACAGGGCCCCCTAACTTTAATATAAAACTGTCAAGGCCCCCTCAATTAAAATCATTAATTATTTTTTCTCAATTATATACTTAAATTGCATGTACTATTTTTACATTGATAAATCAATAAAATGCACAGTAAATTATTGTTTTTTAATTAACTTTTGAAAAAACTTTATAATAGTATTGAAATTTAAATATGTATAAATGTAAATAAATTGGTAATAATTATAAAACTATACTAAAATATTCAAAAAAAATGTTGATTGCTATTAATGCGACGGGTGGGCTTGTATATTTTTGCATAGCATATTGATGTCTGGTGTAATATTTGAAACTGCAATGCGCAAGTTCGCTTCTAATGAATGTTGTGAAAGGCATGATCTATGTTGGTTTTTTATTATTTGTAGTTGTGAAAATGCAGTTTCACAAAGATATGTCGAAGCGAAAGGAATTAATATAAGTAAAGCCGCTTTTGAAATTAATGGGTACTCTTGTTGTCGTCTCAACCAAAATTCACTTAGTTCTTTTTCATGAAATTCAGATTCAAGAGTGGAGTCTTCTCTAATTTCAATTAATTGCTCTTTGATAGCCCATGAAATATGATCATATTTCAAAGAAGTAGAAAATGGTGTTTTTATCCAATTGTATTCATTATTTATATTTAAATTAGGAAAATATTTAGATAAAAATTGTAGCATTGAAGACATATGTTCAGTTATTACACTTGCAACTGAAGTTGTTAATGAAAGCTCATTAACGGTAAGAAAATCATGTAAACTCGTAAACATTGAGGTATCTCCATTGTTAAATGCGTTTAACCAAGAAGACAATTTTTTATTAAATGCTTGAAGTTTTGAGGTGAGTACTAAAATGTTGGTACTTTGACCTTGAAGAGATACATTTAGTTCATTAACTTTATCGAAAACGTCTGCTAAATATGAAGCTAAACACATCCATTTTTCATTACTTAGTAGTGCAGATAAATCGGCTTTAATTTCACGGAGAAATATGCGGAGCTCATCACTTAGTTCTATAACTCTTTTTAAAACTTTACCACGGGATAGCCAACGAACGTCAGTATGGAATAGCAATGTATTGTGGTTGGATCCCATATCTTCACATAAAATCTTAAAAAGTCGTGTATTAAGAGCACGGGTTTTCACAATATTTACCATTGATACTACGTCATTCATAATTAAATTCAGTTCACAACCAATTTTCGAAAAGTTAAATGCTCTCTATGTATAATGCAATGAACAAATCTTACATCAGGACTAAATTTCGTCACTTCTGCTTTAAACCCTGATATTCTACCAGTCATTGCTGCTGCTCCGTCTGTACATACGCCAACACATTTGGACCATTCTAGTTCGTTTATAACAAAAAAATCATTTACTTTTTTAAATATATCTATGCCTTTAGTTGTTTCAGAAAGAGTTTCACAAAAAAGTAAATCTTCATGTATTTGTAGATTATATTGATATCTCACAAATACCATTTAACTGGGCATTATTTGTAAGATCAGTCGATTCATCGAGTTGTATTGCAAAAGTCTCACTATTTTTAATTTGAATTTATAATTGAGATTTGATATGATCCCCCATACAGTCTATTCTTCTTTTAATAGTATCATTGGAAACAGGGATAGACCGTAATGTGTCTGCAATTTTATCACCGTGTATAACTTCACATATTTTTATTGCTGCTGGTAAAACCAAGTTTTCTCCAATAGTAAAACTTTTTTTAGCTTTAGCAATTAGCAAAGCCATTTCAAAAGAAGCTTTAAGAAGTGTATTATTTAAATGAGTATGTTTATCAAAAAAAACTACTTGCCGACTTTGTTCTGATGCCTTTCTTTCAAAAAAATCAGTCGTTTTATTTTGGTGTTCGGGGTGCATAGTAGCTAAATGTCTACTTAATTTTCCCGGTCTCATGCAATCGTTTGATAGCGTATTTAAACATATGACGCACATTGGCCGTTCTTCATTATTCACACATGACGCAATAAAACCAAATTTAATATATTCTGAATTGTACTTGCGTTTCTTTTTATTGTTAGCAGGTAAAAATTCATTTTTTCTTTTGTTAGTTGTTGAATTAGAAGTGTTTGTTTCTTCGTTATTTGTTGAAGAAAAATTAGCTGTTTTTACATTTCCTTTCAACCACTTTTCCATTTTTAATTTGGAATAATAGTAATAATTAACACAGCACAAAACGCACGATTAACGAAACACGACTGCACGTGTACTTATGTGGCTTATGTACTCAGTATAACATTTACGGTTTTATATCATTACAGTAATCATCGATTATCGATAATCTAATCTAATGTGAGATAAACTTCTCCGATCATATAGCAATTTTATTATTATTAAATAAAAGTTATCTAACATCAAACTTTATCGAAAATGATTAATCATATAAGGTCGGTTATTTAAAAACTAAATAACGATAAATTGACTCCATTTAATTTTAAGTCGAAAATAATTGTAGTTTTTTTGTTCATAAATGCTTTAATCAAAGCCTATAGAAAATAGTTCAAAAAATATAAATATTTCACGGCCCTCCAGTAAAATAGCCACGGCCCCCTGGGGGGCCGCGGCCCACAGTTTGAGAAGCACTGGTGTAAACGACTGAAAAGTCGCCTTCTCAAAAACGATCCACGCGAATCGGCGCACGCTTTCGCAAAAGACGATTTTTATCCGTCCGCTGTCCTTTGTCGCTTTTCGTGGTGAAAACTGCGTAGATGTTGACGCGGAAACGAGGAAAGGAGAGCGAAGGAGTCCTTTGATATAATTTTGTAATGTATCAAGAATCAAAAATGTTCAGCCCATTAATAATTTACCACTTGGAATGTGATCATTGTACAGACGAAAAAAAACGTAACACAAAATTATGAATCCGATAGTCGTCCCGAGCGAATAATAATAATCGCAGCCCGAACTCGTGATCTCGTGTGGATGGGAAGGGTACAGACCGCCGGGACCATCTATTCCCCGTAAAACTTCCGCTGTGCGGAATAGGTCTCGGGACGTTCACAAAGTCGGAAACAGAACGAAAAACGCAAGGGAAGAATTGTGTATTCGTTACTTAGGGTGTACCCGGTACGCAGGATTGTTGCGTGGTTTTTCCACGCAATCGCGAAGGCCAATGGTGTGCGTTTTCGATTCGAGTTGAAAGCCAACCGAGTGAAACGTTTTAAATACCGATCGAACGTGGACGGCTCACGAGCGGAATCCGTCGCGTGCGAAACGGGTCCGAGACGAGGAGACTAGTTTGCATTTGCAGGCGATCGTAAGTGCACGCGACGAGAAATCGACGGGAGACGGTTTCGCGGACGTCCCGTGAAATTATCGCGGCAGTATTGTCGCGTGGTGAAAACAACGCGGCGAAAGTGCGTTCATCTCGCGCGTCATTATCATCGCAGTACTCGTTACGTTTACACGAGTCGCTGGATAACTGTTTGTTTGCTTGACGTTCGAACACCCGTCACTGTTTGTACTTTCTGGTGGTAACGTGGGTTCAGTGGTACGACGCAGCGCACGGCAACGCGGTACCGACCATAAACCAGGAGTATAGTTAAAACGCAATTCATCCTCGTTACAAAAAGAACGCGAAACAACAGATAAAATCATTCGGAGATGATGTTTGGAACGCATCGCGAGAAAAATAGATGGACCGTAAAAACACGAGTAGATCAGTGGACGACTTTACTTACCTGGCACATCGCATGATTTCCAATACCAACAAATATAATCGAGCGAATGTTGAAAAACATGACGTAGCTTTAAGGTATGGGCGTCACCGTTTTCGGCCAAAATGTACCCTACTCTTTTCGGCCACTGTCACTTTTCGGCCAAAACTTACCGTTTACTTTTCGGCCACTGTTCCTTTTCGGCCAGCACAGTTTTCTATAAAATTTACAATTATAACTACTTATGAGTTATGATTGTATCCAAAAATGTGATTTAAAAAAAAAATTATTACCTAATACTTTGTGAAAAAATAATATAATAAAATAATTGGTAATACAATAAATTGTTATAATACATCAGTCGAATAAAAATATAATAATAATAATAAAATATGCATTCAAATTAATAAGTATTATTTTTTATAATTATATGATATTTGTTTGACAAATTTGTAACGACATATTTTATTATTTTTATAGTCTTCAATGTAAGCTTCATTTCGTCGTTGCCGTTCCACATTTTTCGTATCTCGAGGTGTTTTTAAAATGTTAATACTTCTAATTTTTATATATACATCTGTTTGGACTTCATTTATAAGTACAGCTAACCAGCTCATTATGGGTGGAGTATGTTTATAAAAGCATTGATTAAAAAAAGAATGGAACGACTCGCAAGCATTGGTAGTTCTAACCAAACTTGCCGACACAGCAGCCCAATATTGAGGTGGAAATAAGCTTTCCTCATTTATGAAATTGTCAGTTAGGTAATCACAATATTTTTTTAATCGTTCATCATCAGGACAGTCTGACATAAAATCATTAACAAAACATTCTGAAACTTCGTGTGGGTATAAAAATAATAATCCAAAAGTATGTCTAATCCATTGTCCTATTTCAGATGACATATTTTTATAATCTACGGATAATCCAAATTGTTGTACACTTCGCCACCAAGCTTGAGTCAAATGAAATCTACAACCCACTATTTCAACGTTAGGCCAAACAACTTCTACAGCTTTGTGAATTGCCATTTCAAAGTCTATTGTGACCCATTTTCGAGAAAATTGTATATTAAATTGATTTAACAGACTATTTATTTTATTAAAAGTATATACATAAGTTTCATAACTTTTGTTTAAGAATAAACAAAAAATTATAGGAATATAATGACCATTTTTAAGTATATGAATGGTAAACATTTGTGTAAAAAACCGAGGACAAAATTTAAATGTACCATCCATATATATTGTATCTATTTCAGATAGTAACTTTAAATTTGTGTTACAAGAAAATATAACCACATTTTTCTCTATATCATTTAATAATAAAAAAGGCTCACCTTCTTTTGTCACCGGTTTCATATCGTCTAAAGCTTTATGTACTCCCGCAAGGTCAGTAGGATTAACAGGAAGAATTTTCTTACGTTTTTCATAAATATTTTTGCTTATTCTTTGAACGTCTATTATATTAGTATTCAATGCCGGAGTTTTACATATTTCTTCCATGATAATTTTTTTTGGTCTGTTGTGAAGATCCTCTTCAGCTTTTCTTTTACACGCTGTATTAAGTATTTGACGATCAATTAAATTCCTTGTATATGGATCATGGTTTATGTGTATTATATTCTCGTTTTCGGAACAAATTGTATTTGTTTGATTTGTATATAATATAGCAGCACACTTACGATTAATACATTTCCAACGAGTTGTGCCGTCCAATTTTGTATTGGCTTTTGAAAACTTATAATTTTCAAAAATTAATAAACACTTTCCCCGGTTACTTTCAATGAATTCAGCCATTATAAATTATTTTTATGTTTTTTAAATTTAAATTTTAAAAATGTCTATCACGACTCGGTAGGTACTAAAAAGTATAGGTACGTATGCTAGAACACTTTTGTACTGAGTGTTTATATAACTGTTTCATACAATGTGTGTGTGTGTGTCTGTGGCTGTGTGTCGTGTTAAATTAATGTCCACGATAACATATAATTGGTTTTTCATAATATAATATATTAGATAAGATAGAAACGATAAGGTACAACATGGTACAACGCTGGTTTATCTTTACTTCCAAAAAACCAACTATAAACGAAATTAAACTTACATTGAAGAGTGAGGACTACATAAATAGTAAAATTTGTCAAACAAAAATTAATTTTAATTTAACAAATGTAATCATATGTTCAGTTGTTAAAATTGTAAATTTTAAAGAAAATTATACTGGCCGAAAAAGAACAGTGGCCGAAAAGTAAACGGTAAGTTTTGGCCGAAAAGTGACACTGGCCGAAAAGGGAAGGGTACGTTTTGGCCGAATAGGGGGCCGCCCTTAAGGTATATACTAGCGCGTATTACGCAATCATGAACTATGTTTAAAGGTAAATGTTTTCTTTAGAAGCTATTTTTTAACACGGATGAAAATAAATAAATAAATAAATAATATATATATATATATATATATATATATATATATATATTTATATTATTGCGATATTTCTGCCGCGATGATTCGATGTTTCGATCCGACTCCGTGACGCGTGCCTGTTAGTATTTTTCCATAGGAAACAGTGTAAGCACATCTTTTGAAACATAGATGCATTATTTCATGGCAATGCAAATCCAATGTGTTCAAGTAATGTGTATGCAACATCAAAAATGTTACATAGATGTTATTATTTGTCATAAAATATGATACTAATCATTTTATAACGAAAAAAAAGGTTAAAAATAATATCCGTCCAATCGGGTTTTGAAACCATACCACCTATATGGTATTTATCATTTCTACCTACCTAACTGACTATGCCTAACACCTACTAGCCTACATCAAACCGTTAAGACGGAAAATATAATTGGAGTATTTAACACGTAGTATTTTCCGAGATAGTCGAATTGCATTTATTACCTACAAATAAATGGTCGAATTGCACTTGGATTGAAAAAAGGTAATGGTCGAACTGCACTCGGGTAAAAAGCCAGTAGTGGTTGAACTACACTCGTTTATAAAAAGAGTCAAATGGAAAACCCGTTAAAAATATTACGAATCTTATCTCTCTGTCGAAGAGCGCTACGGCGTACTTATTTAATAGCATTTTATATTTGTTTGTGACATTTAGATTACGTAGATAATTTTATTGTCGCCAAAAATCGACAAAAGAATCTAACCTAACTGGATGATAAATAATTATCAATAAAAATATAAGATTAATACTTATATTGTATACCGTGTACTATGTATGTAGACCCATGTAAACTACAATTAGTACACACTTTAACGTCGCTGTGTAAATGAAAATAATTTTAAAATTATCAAAAATGAACGAGGCCGTGAATTAATCGTGTATTAAAATTTTAATGAAATACTTTTTCGAGCCCAAGTGCAGTTCGACCGCTACCTGCTTTTTACCCGAGTGCAGTTCGACCATTACCATTTTTAAGCCCAAGTGCAATTCGACCATACCCGTATTTTCACAGTCAAGTTTTGACAGCAAAGATTAAAAACTGTTTCGAGTCCGTCAGGCGTCAGTATTTTTGTAATGAAAAGTTATAAAATAGTATAAACAGTATAGATACTCTATACTGTTATGTGGAAATAACATAACATATATTAGGTATAATAATTTTACTTAGTAAAATAACATAGTTCAAAACACATTTCTTTTTTTTCTAATACTTTACAGAAAATTAGATTTATCTACGTTATGTGAACATAACTACTAATTAGGTAGAAACCTACCTAGGTACTTAACATGTGAACCATAAAAACTGTATTTGTTGTCATCATCGTATAAACAAATAACATAGGTACATAGCAGATTTAGTTACCAGCATAATCACATTACATTACATTACACACGCCAAACACGAATAACACATTGATTTCAAATTTACAAGTTAGGAACTTACAATAAATAGTTAAAATCTATTTAGATGGTCAAAAACAAATATAAATCTGCAGTAAGTACCTATGGGTAAACTGTGATAAAACATGCGGGTTGTTGACTACGCGTATCGACGGGCTGCTATCGTACGATGCACGAAATAAGTAATAACGACTGTTGAGTGTTGACACGTTTTATTTGATATTAGTGAATATTATATATTACTAGATAATTTATATTTTTCTAAATTTATAATAATTATTATTTCTAAATTTAAATACAAATATTTTTTGTAAATAACAAAAAAAAAAAAAACAGTATTCAGAAAGGCCCCCTAGACAGCCGCATTTTCTGCATTCTCTTATTTATGCTTCTGCTACTTTTTATTAAATAATCAATAGAATTATTAAAATGTAAATGATTACATCGTAACATATATTATAACTTTTTTCAATAATTATTAATACATTTATTGATTTATAAACCATATACAAATATCTATTATAAATAATAATCTATTATAAATGCAAAATTAACTTTGTCTACTTGTAACAACTGCTGTTACGTTTTCACGGCTAAACAACAGATTTTGATGGCATTAGGTACGGAGAAAATTAATATTATTTTTTCGGAACAATTATATGATATCGTATACATGTTTTATTGTAATATCGTTTTAATGATGGATTATAAACATGTATAGAATATTAGTTGTAAACAAGAAAAACATTATTTTTATATAACAGTTATAGAATATCGTGCTGATGTTAATTGGTAATGTATTTTTGAAACCTAAATTCAACATAGCATCAATGTTATGTAACATCCATTGCCTAGGCATTCGTCACAGGGTCGTTGCGGTATGCCCGTACACGAGATATTGTTTTTCCCGTACCCTCGTGCTGGTAGTTAGCGAAAGAATAAAACAAAATACGAACACGCACGGTCCACGCTTCGATGATGAAAAACATGCGTAGGTATCGGCGTAAAAATACGTTCGTCTCAACGTCCAACGTAAACCATTATCATCTTCCCCCCTAATCGCATCGGTTTTGTATTGGGATACGATTTTTCTGAAACTTTACAATTCTGACAGCCCTGATTTATATGTCGTTTTGCGTATGAACCTAGGAACTAAGCACCGCGCAGAGTAACCTAGATCCGTGTTACCCACGTACCGATCGTGACTGTTATTAATGAAACGGTTTTATTTTTTTCGACAATATGATTTTGCGGAGTCAAATCGATCACGGAGCGACAGAAAAAAAGCGTGATTGATTAGTAAAACGGTTACCACGCGAAACTAAGTACTTACTAAGACTACACGGTAATGGTTACCTGCTAAAGAACATAATATTTTTGTCGAAACGTTCTCGGAAAATTTGATGCAAGGCTCATGCACAATAACGGTGCGGTAAAAGATCCCACTCCGATTTTTAATTTACAACAAATAAACCTCGTTCACCATTTAGTTCACTTTCTTCGTATTACATTTTAATATTATTTTATAATTGTACTCGTATTTTATGGGCAAAACGTTAACGATGTATTTAAAAATGTTCCTGGGTAGGGTATCTGACGCACTAATTAAAATCTAGTAACAAAACTTACACGTTTTACATTTTAAAGTAGTCCAATCAAGATTATTAAAATAATTTCCTTTGAAATACCTTTGAGAATTTTAAACATTTATAAAAAAAAAAGTAACACGATAGTTGAAAATACCTTTAGAAAAAAAAAAGTAACTCAAGGGATAAGATCTATACGTCCTCCCATCAGCATCGTTAAATACGCCACTGCAATACGTACGATTGAACAGCGGACGGTTCAGTTACGTGTATAGATACGAAGGGTGGGTAAACTCTTAAACGGCCGTTCCCGACGTTTTTTATTTTTCGGTGATCGCACCGGTGACGGACGGGGAGATAGGCACAGGGTTATCGCGATCATAAATTTCTATCGAGCCATTGAGCTCCCAAGTAATGGACGTATTAAGTTGTTGGTCTCTGCTCCGTCGTGTTTCGATCGTACCCACACATGCACTACCCGTGTGCGGACGAGTGTGTGCACAACGTTTGCCGAAGCTATTCCTCGGTAACGGTTCAATGGGAATTTATGTGATCATCGGAAACCGCTTATGGAAACCAACCGACCCACCCCCTACCCCTGTGAACGCTACAAGGATTACGATCCGACTTTTCTCCGCCCAATCACTCCGGCACTCCAGGTTTTCAGCTCGGTCCTGCTGTGCGCGGGATCCGAAAAATATTGCAATCTCTCAGCCGCCGCCGGCGATAACCGCGAAATAGTCATCGGCGCATTAAAGCCGGTGCCAGAGATTTCCGGAGGAAAAAGATTTCGATAAGGCGATTGTTCACATCTTCTGCTCGGCCGCGGGCAATCCCTGTTGGACGGTTGTCGGTCGTTTTCGTACAACGCGTGTTGTTTATCATCTATGTTATGGACAACAGACGCAATACGCATGTGAACACGATAATCGTTACATAGTATACGTGTATGGTCTGTGACCTATTGTCCTCCGCAGCAGAGTTGGTTTTCAACTGTAAAATATTGTTATTATCCTTTGTGTAACGGTGAGTCGTTCAGCAAAATATACAATAAACATGTAACGCGAAAAAAATAAACAGTCTTCATAATCATAACATATTAATATTATAGGCGTTTTTTTTGAGTTTGGAGTGAAACGAGGAATGAATTGGTTTTACGATGATGATTTTTTTTTTTTTTTTTTGTGTGAAACATGATGTGGCGTGGTACGGTAGTGAGACCGACTTTTCGTGGCAACGCCCCATTTGTGGCTCGTCGGCTCAATTCACCGAAGCTCGACGATTTCGTCAAATATTTTCATTAATGTAATTATGCATATGCACAATTTGTATAAATGTATAATATTATTATGTATTTATACGGTAATATTTTGATCCAAATTAATTATTATCTGATAACGAAATTACAAAAATTGATAACATGATAGAAAAGAGTAGTCAGAACCACAGTTCTACCTACTTCACACTACCTAATAATATAACTCATATATATATAACTCAATACTTACATTTAATTCACTAATTTTTACCTATATTATAACTTGATGATTAATTTTACTATAGTTTCAATATTTACCTAACAAAAAATATTGTCCCCCTCCCAGGCAAGTAACTAAAGACACCCCTGTGGCGTACTTACCCACTGCTTTATAAGCGTATAATATGTACTATACTGTTACGTATAAAATTATTGTTTGTTTATTATGTTGAGTATATTGTTACTATACGTAATTTAATTTTATTGATCATTTTAAACGAAAAAATGTTAGTCGCCGAAGTTGTCATATATCAGGACTCAGGTTTCGACCACTTATATAGATTTTATGGTACAAAATGGTACAGAAATCAACATAAGTCAAGCACCTGTAGGTAACCTGTGTGCTTCTCAAATTGTTATAGATGACGGAAGAGAATTTTTCATGGTCATTGTATATATTTCACCCAGTTAAAAAATTGACGATATCATCGCATTTATACATCGGCGATTATTTTCATATAGTCACGAAGGACTGATGCTTTTGAAAGAGAATTTGGATAAATTACCATTAATTTTAGAAGGAAATTTTAATGTCAATTTCGCTAAAGATAATTCATAACCTGCCCAAAGGCTTTTATTATAACGATCAGTGATCTTTAACAATACATTTCAAAGGTGTACATATATGCTAAATATTAATGAATAATATTTTGGTAAATATATACAATAACGTGTTTGGGTTATCACTCCCAGTGGAGAGATCCCGGTCTTCGTCTAATATTTTATATTAAGTCATATGGTCTTCGGCGTTTGAGACGCCTTATGTCTTGAGAGTTGCCAAGTAGATGAATTGCAGCTGGATTGGTGTGTTGATCTAGCCGTATCTCGTGTTTTCGAGCAAAATTGGTGATCTCGTCCTGGGCAGAGGTCATCATCAGATCTCGATGAATAATGTCGTTTCTGTCGTATCGGTATGCTGCGATAATAGTACTAAGGGCGATGTTTTGGCAGCGTTGAATTATCTCAATATTGGACTTGCTGGCATAACCCAAAAGTTGTATTCCATAGGTCCATATTGGTTTAATTATCGTTACGTACAAAAGGCGTTTGCTTGATAGGTCTAGTTCGGAGTGTCTTCCGATCAACCAATAATGTTTCCTTAATTTCTCTTTAATTTGCAGTTTTAACCTACCTTATGAACAAATTTTAGTTCTTCATTTACACCAACTATTTTTAGAAGTGAATTAAATTGATCTGCCAGACCTCTTTCACTAAGAAACGTTTTATTGAATCGAGTGGTACATTGGTATTAAGTTTAAAAAACCAATACATCAACACCATCCCTTTATCATCCCCAACCTAAGGGTCTCGCCTTTTTTTAAAAATTTTTTTTATCGTTAAACCGTAGTTTTATATTGGATGAATAATTGATATAAACATAAGAGCGAACGAAAAATAAAAATAAAAATGTTTTATGTTTTTATCACGAACGAACTAGTAGGTACGCAGAAGTGTGCGCGAGCGTGCGCCGTCGCCGAAGTGCTGTGTGCATAACATGCTCTTATTGGAGTTGTAAACCGAAATACTTAACGACTTCAAATATGTAATAAATACGATTTAATCATTTATCCTACGTACGCGAACAGTGCATCATCACGCATACTCGTGCACGGAGTACACAAGCGGTATTAAAATTTTATTATAAGCGTTCGGAATTCACAAGACGACGACGACGACGACTACATTCCGTCCACCGAGGACTTTGGGGGCACGTGACGTCAATGTATCGAATCGAAACTGTATTACACGCAGTACGTGCTACACACATGATGTATACGGTTAGGTTTATAAATATCGATCCAAGGTACGATATTCAAACTATCGATGTAGAAATTCTTTATTATCGATCGCGATAAATATAGTGATTTTAGTATCGGTAAAAATCGACATTAGTACATGTAACGATGAAAACGAAAAATCGAAAAAAAACCGAAAATCACGTAGCCGTGTATGGTGGCTGTACAGGAGTGCGACTCAGTATCCACAAGACGGAAGCGACACAAGCAAGACGCAACGGACGCAGTACGCAAAGGTCGGCATCAAAAAATGAAACAGACGCAACCGATGGCAGGTCAGAGTCTTCAGCTGAAATATTAACTTGTCACATGCCAGTAGGCCAACGTAAGGTGACACAATGTCATAGGGTGTTCGATCGATACGTTTAACTCGGTTATAGCTTACAATCATTGCTGGCGCGAATGAAAAAATGAATGTTGTCCGAGTACGTAAGACCACGATGCTATCTCGTTTCGCCGGAGTACCACATCGATGCCCAGAACACAGATACATCGAATTTTTTAACTTGTCGACATGTCGTTGAAACTGCTATGTATAATTTAATAAAACGATTATAATAATAATATAATGGACAATGTGTAACCTTCCGGCGGCTACGGCCGGTACACGGTCACGGGAAATCCTATTTTTTAATGCCGAAACGCTGTGTACGCCGGACTGTAATGCACACCTGTGCGATGGGTCCAGCACACCGGTTACATCGGTTGTTCAGCGATTTCGCACAACGCGTGGTGGACCCAGGCCCGTGCACATAAATCGTGCAGGGAAGGGGTTCAAATCTAAATACGTTAGGTAAAATGTCAATAAAAAAAATAAAAATACACGTTAGAACATCCATGATCGACAACCGATGATCGTCAACAAACGACCGAACAGCTTGGGCGCAGCTGACCTGTCGGCGAAAATGCGATCATGGCCGCCGCGTACACAACGATAAACGGCAGTAGATGGAAAATGCCCGGAAAATCAAGCAGAAAACGGCGTCAAACCGAGAAAAAAGGCAGTGTTAAAACAAAAATAGACAACTGTACACGAATTTTCAAGTCTGTTTAATTTTCATAGAACGAGGACTAGGTGTGTTCTTAATAAAAAACGTACGTAAAAGATTCCTCAACTGAAGGGGTTAAGACCCCCAAACCACCCCCTCCCCTTGCGCACTGGCCTGTGTGGACCACTACTCAATGTTCGACGGTCCGCGTTCGCCGTGCACGGATCAACCGTTATCTGCGCGTTACGATGATCCGCGCGCTTGTCGTTTCGACAGGACCGCGTGAAAAATACCCGATGCGTTAACACGGCAATCGTTACGATTTCGTACGGTAATCGGAGATATCATGAGTGCGCCCCAAAAAGTACTATCAATCGATAGTAGTATCACCCGAGTGCGTCCCGAGAAACAATTTTTTCTTTTTTTACGTAGCCCAAATGCGTCCCAGTTCATTTTGAGCTACCCAAGGTGCACCACGAGGAGTTGAACTGGCTTACACCCTAAAAATGTTTTATCGATTTATTCAATATTTGTATTAAAATTATACTATCTCGTTTATTTAACTTACACCGAATAATTGTAGGTGAGTGTCTTTGTATTTTATTATACCCATATAAATTACATTGTTACTTTTTATGTTGTTGTCGATGTTTAAAAACCATAATTTTTACAAAATCGATCCTTGAAATTTGGTTATTCTTAAATGTGTTAATATTTTCTTCGCAATTTTGTTATTAGTTGTTCCGCTTTTCTTCGTAGTTGTTTTTGTCGCTGCTTTTAATATTTCTAAAAGTGTATAAATATCTGCATAGTGATTAAAAAAAAACCAATTAAATTTTGAAATGGAAAATCTCGCAGGCGTTTGCGGTCCTTTCAGAACTACTTTTAATTCTGCCCACAGAAAAATTGGATATTTTTCCGTCGAATAATCCATAAAATTTTGAATATTTTCATGTTCTGGTGTTATAGACATAGAGCCTTAGAATAAAACCTCGGACGCACTCGGGCTGTACAATAGAAACTGCAGATAAAATCGCGGACGTACTCGGGCTGCGAAAAAGGTAAAAATTTAAAACGGGACGCATTCAGGAAACCCCCGGGTAATCGCCACGACGCGCGTCACGCGTCCAGTTTTCGCACGTCTTTCGAAAAAAACTCTCGATCGACCGCCGGACATCAATAATTAGTTCTATTCGTTTTTATCTCCGTGTTCGTCGAACACCGTAGTGCGAAACGCGCGATTGGTTGTTTTTGCTATTTTTCCGTTCTCGAGATAAAATACGTATTGTTATCAGTTGCGTTTGTTTTTGTACGACTATGAAATCGTGTTTGAAATCGTTCGTCGGCTGTTGTTGTAAATATATCTACAGCAGTTCAATCGGCCTATTCTATTTTGAAGTTACATCATCGGATTTGATATTTTCTATTCGTGTGTGGTTACAACTTTAGGGAGAGCGAGAAATTCGTTCACGATGACACGGCCATCTTTTCCGATTTACAATATATTTTTTTTATTTTTTTTTTTTTTTTTACTCGGCATCAATAGTGCGGAACGCAATACGAACTACTCTGAGCTCCGACGATAATCACTTATCAACCGCAACGGTTAGGTTATGTATCTTTGAGAATTAAAAAATAATCGCTCCACACTGCAGCTCCCGACAATGTCATCTCATTGACTCCCATAGTTGTTCAGTGTCTCGAGATTTTGTACGGCAGCTAAAAAAAGTTTATAATTTTCATGCTATTAACTTTTAGGAAAAATATTAAACGATTAATTGAAACACTGCCGCGATAGTTCTAAACGTTTTATGCGAGACAAGAGGAGTAAGACGAGGTAGAAATATCGGCATTGCCAACGTACGAAGAAATGAAAAACATAAAAGAAAAATAGAGACGGTCCTACCGTTTAACGTTTTCGTATGATCATAAGTAATGATAAAATTCATTCAATGATTTATTACAGTACACTGACTGGTTGATAAACCTTTATGTGTACTATAAAATATAATATCTCAATTCAGTATATGACCCATTTAATTCCTAAATAGTGGTTGTTCTTATCCGTTGTTGTAAAAGAGAACTTGGTGCAAAGTTATGAACGATCCTCGTTTACGTTATAATACGCGCTATTTAGAACGATTGTTATTATTTCTCTCGTTCGTGTGTATAACGTTTTCACTCACACACACACACACACACACACACACACACACACACATGCATACATACACATACGCACACTGCTTAAACGACCGTGAATTATAAGATGTACACTCGCATTGAGTATGCAAATAACTCGGTGATTAATGGATAGGTGTTGATGTTAATCCGGTGACTTAATAAATGTCATGTTGTTTTATGGATCAAGTTGTTTTTTTCTTCATTGAACAGTAGTACGCGCGTTTAAACAGGCCCGCGCGCATTATTCATTAAAACGTAGTTTCAAACGAATGCCGTCGATGAGCTCCGTTATGTGTACATTACGATTTATAACACTTTACTCGATTTTTAAATCATTGTGTTATTCGTTCTGAGAAAATATGTCAATACGAAACAATATTTACGTATTCTGCGATGGAAAAATGCGCAATCAAAGAAGACGGTCCGAGCGCGTTGTCGATCAATGCCTCGTGTTCAAAACTCGATCCGTAACGTGCGACGTCTACCGATTCCGGGTGTAACCGTTTCCGAGCTGTTTCGATGGAACAGGGGACGTCATGGAATGCGTTCTATAAGTGTACGGATAACATCCCTGGGACCGTGTCTTTGCCCGGCTTCGATGTCACATATGAGACACCTGTTTAACATCTCCTAGTCGCGTCTCTACAACGGTCGAACATGACATTCCACGTACATTAAAATACATCGGTTGCGAAACATCATAAATGCTTCGTAGACGTCTGAACGGTAGGTCCTTATGGACTGCGGGCCGTGATGTTTGAAATTACTGTTTTATAAATATTTGGTAAAGTTATACAAATAATAATCGATATAACAATACATAGGTATTCAAAAACAATTTATTTTATTTCAACTACATGCATCATGCAATTCAAGTTTTATTATTATAATAAATGAAAAAAATATAATCGCAGTAAGTTCTTGAGTACAAAAAAAATAAAATGAAATAAAATAATAAAAGTTCAATCAGGGTTCCGAATGACACAGGCCAGAAATAAAAGCGAAATTACCTGATAATCTAATAAAAAATAATTTATATTTTAAAACAATACAATATAATCCGTACGTGCATTGTGCGAGAGAACGCCAGGGACCGGGTTTCCTTTCCACTGCGTTATTGCGTGGTAATATCAAACGCCAGTGCAGCAAAACAAAACTTAACAATGATAATTAACCGTGCAGATGTATATATAAGAGCCCTGTCTATAATAATACTCTCAAAACCTAAATCGGAAATGATATTCCTTCATGTTCGTATCCGGACGTGCGGGACAAATGTATTGTTTTACTTTAAAACGATGTTGTCTATTGACGAATGAGCCGATGATTTTCGAGTAAAATGTTATGTTAATGAACCAGATCGACGACCGAAATGATCGAGTTGCACTGCACTTCGCAGATTGGTTACAACATAACCTAATCAGATCAAACCTAACCTGTACATTCATAATACACAGTGTTAGAGGTAGTAGTTACGTAACGTGATTTAAGTAACGCGTTACTTTGACGCCGTTACTTCTATAGGAATGCGTTAACTAATTTCATTACAATTTGTACTGTGTAACAAAAATTGAATGGAAATCGTTTTATACGACTGATTTCTCCGATATAACGCGTAGCAAAAAGATATTTAAAATGCGACAAATTTTTCAACTAAAATATATTGGTTCCGTATTATATTAAAAAATATATAAATATAAGATTATACTTAAGCATTTATGAATACAATTCCCCCCCTCCCGTTGTAACTTGAAAGTTACGTAGTTACTTTTTTTTTTTTTATTTAACGTTTATTTCGGTACAATTTAACGTGAAATGTAATTCCATTACTTGTGTGTAATGAATAACGAGTAAATTAACTAACCCATCACTGATAATACACTGTGTGCTACGCTTAAAGACCGTGCTGGAGTAATACCGCACACACGCATCGTGTCGCCCGACCGAAAACAATAATGTAACATTGTGTTCCGTACCCCATTGTATTTATAAAATATTTCAATAACCATACACCGCATCCGAAACACCCGTTTCTATGTTTAACGGTTAGCGATTTTTCATCGCGTTGTCGTTGGAGTACATTTTGTGTTTTATTTACGAGGAAAAACTTGCGCACTACACGCGATCCAGCCGTTTCGCAATGAAGACGAACGAAAAGAAACTTTTCGCCGGTATAATTATTGCGCAGACGATTTGCACGGAACAAGAAAATTGTTGGTAGTCATAAAATTGTTGAATTCGTGTCAAACGAACGACATCGAGTTAATGCTTTAATAACGAAATGTCACTTTCGAAAACTTAATGGAAGCAGATGGCCGCATAACGGGGTCTTTAAGCTAACTCAAATATTTCTTGGTCGAACTACGCGATTCCCGCGAAACATGACAGTGTTAATAAAATAAAAAAAAAAAAAAAAAATGAATAAAAATAAATTTTCTGAAGATATTAAAAACGGTTTCGTACAATCGAGGTCGGTGAGCGTTTTTTTTTTTTTTTTTTTTTTATCAAACACGAAATTATTTTAAAACGTAGCATTTATTTTAAATTACTTAAAATCCTTTGCTGATATCATATTATTTAAACACACGTACATCTCGCTTATTTTTACATGATCTTATTATTGTACTGGAAATACGTTTTCATTTGCATACAATATTTGGTTAACCAAGCTCCAACCTAACCATGCTGTAGTACTCGTCATGATAATACGAACCTACATATTCGATTAAACGTCCACACTATTGCACATGTATAGACGTAGAAAATTATGATCTTTTACGTTTTTAATTATTTGTACTACTAAATTATTAAAAAGTTTTATGTCTCGTTATGAACAGAACAATCTCGATATTCAACCGCCTATCTATTTTTATTATAAAATAGTCGGTATAGTATAAAAAAAAAAAAAATCGCCATGAGTTTTCTCGAGAAATCGTATTATAATAAATTTAATATCTGCGGATTGTAATAATATATAGTAGTATTAAAATTTTTCTCCGTATTAAATTAAGTCGAGAAAAAAAAACCAATAAAAATATTCAGATTAATTATAATATATATATATATATTGAATTTCTTATACAGTTTTATTAATGAAGTTTTTTTCGTTTTCTACGTAAATCATTTTTCACTCGAAGAAAACCCGTTTAATTCAGCACTCCACATTACTTTGTTTGATAAATCGGCTGTATCTATAATTCTCATCATTTCAACAAAAAAAACGAGACGTACAACAGTTGTACGTCTCATTTTTTGTTTTCTTTTTTTTTATTATAATTATAATGATATAAATTATTTAAATTATAATATTATTTTTAAATAATAAATAATAACCTATATTTTTTTTATGATTATAATAATAATATTATAATATCTTATTATAAAAAATCAGCCTCGACATCTGTGGCCATCTTAATGTAAGTGTCTAAAAAAACCGACTGAATATGAATGGTTATAAATTATAACATATAATACTGTTTTAGAGGCTCATTCATCTGAGAGTCTGTAGATAAAGATCGGGAGTTAAATTAATTATTTAAAATTAAAGCCCATCAACGTGATTTTTTCCCAAAACAAACTGGTTTTCTTGTTTATTTATATCATAAAAGCGATACAGATCTACGTAGTATACAGTTATTATGATTGCACGTAATCATAACAATTGTAATTACACAACAATCATGTCGCATCATATTACGCGTATATGACAACGTCACGTGCACCAAATGTGAGTATACATCACGGTCGTTAGAGAGACTTAACGATGGTGTGATAAAAAGCACATATCAGTAAAAAATAAATGTGGTCATGGATGTGTGACTACCCGTAACTGGATCTTTATCACAAGTCTTTGATCACAATATACGAAGACAATTGCAGTGATTTGCAGACTCATACATTCCACTGATTAAATGTCTTCTACACACAAATGTATGATAGTAACTAAAACAAAATGTATAAATATACATGTAAATGAAATAAATATTTTCATGCCGTCTGTTAAATTAATTCTGATTTTATCTATTTATGTCTAAAGAAAAAAAAAAAGTCATCGGTTGTTGTTGTGCACCGCTAGATGAAAAAGTTTGGAAAAGACTGTTATATAACGTCTGTTGCGATGGTATCACGTACAACACTATGAAGTGATGGACACACTTAGAGTTTTCCTATTAGGTGTGGTAATTTTTGAAAAAAAGAAAAACACTCCGTATCGTTTAACTCGTAGACCACTCCAGTTGTTTCCCCATCATTCACACCCATTAGCGTGCGAAAACAGTTTTTGATATTGTTTCAGTGTTCCGCTTACCCCAAATGAACTCGTACACGTGTATGCAGCGAAATGTCATATTTAATCGAACGAAAACAACAATATGACGTGCATGATAAAATACGGTTTCGATTGAAATCATTTGTTTGTAATTAGAAGTCTCGATTATTGTACATAATATGTACTTCTCGACATATTATACGTATATTATACGCGTGTACACGAAAAAATTAAATAAATATTTCGTTTGCAAATATCAAATGTCGATCTCATCGGTGTTGAAGTTACGCGAAACCCATCTACTGCGCTCGCACGTACTGATGTTGCTATTCCTGTTGTTTGAAAATATTCACCCATATTACGTCCAGGCTCACTCAGGATCGGTTCGATTAATTCGTTTCATATCTACCGAACGCAGGCGAGGGAAAATTTTCTCCCCGTAGCTATTACGCGGCCGCCGAAATAGTTAGAAAAACTTCAATCGTGCTCGGTACACTCTACCTCGCGAACATTTCAAAAATGATTTCCGGTCGGCAACTTCTGCGATATAACTTTCATCTCATGTACGCCGCCTTGGAAATCTAATAATGCACGTAAAGGTCTTTATAGTGACCTACAATACAACACGGTGTGTGATTCGCTTTCTAACTAGCCTTTCATTGACCTCATACTTTCGACGTACACTGGATCGAGTCCGAATAGTTTTGACTTTAAACGAAACTGACCGACAGCAAGACCACGTCCAACACGCGTTTCCTGGCTGATAATAAGATTTTCAAGACTACCGTATGCGTTTAACAGAACATACATATATACTCGTACGTATACAGGTTATACAGCGTCACATGACCGTAAAGAACGTTTGTCGCGATTATCACTAATCTTGGCACGTTCGCCGAACGTGGCTTGTCCGCCGTCGCGCGTTCCTGTTTCATTAACAATTGTTATACATTGTTAACAAATGATTAATCATGATAATCATCGGATTTCGATATCAACGCTCATCCGTTTCGATCGTTTTTGCCGTCACCAGCATTTCGGCACGGACAGGACACCGCCGCCAAATCAGTATTTCACTTACCGTGGGCTTTCGTTCTGCGCGCGTTGTTGCAATTTATTGCGATTCGATTGTGGACGTGCGCGACCAACGAAAACGTGGAAACTCTCGCGTAAATAAAATGCGTTCTCGAAGGCGATAATAATAAATTCAGATCAGTGCGGCGGTCGGCGAGGAGGAGATATCCGGAGGGATAGTTATGCCTCTATGTTGACTTTTGTCATTCCATCGAGAATTATTTGTTCGACAATAACTGAACGCGATTTGAAGGGATGCCGACCGTAGTACGAAATCAACGCATTCGTCGTTGCAATCAGAATCTAAAATTTATAGTAATACATTAAACTTAATAAGCAATCATAAATATATGATGCCCGCGCGGATTAAATTGAATAATAAAAAAAAAAAATCGTTAAACACAAATATTCAATTTGTAATAAAATAATATAATTCATATCGTTCAAATCTCGTTGTTCTCGTGAAACGAGACTCATTTCTCGTGCAACCAAATTATAACGAACCATAACTATTTTGTTTTCAAAAAAAAAAAAAAAAAACGTTTACTTCCAAATATTCTCTTAACCTGTGGGAAAAGTGACAAAACTGAAATGTCTGCCTATGCAGCACTGATTCGGATAACGAAGTTAGAATTGGGTTGACGATGAGCTCTTGACGACGAATGACTTACGATACGTGTGCATAATGCGCAAGTTGCCAGTGTATGTGAAGTCATATAGTACAAAACGGAGAACGCATTACTATGCATACGCACATGAAGGTCGTCGGTACATCCGACGGGTTGTCTAAAAACTAAGGCCAAACAAATGCAATAAACACTCTAATCGTGACACACTGCACCGTACGTTAGATATTGTTTCGCGTACGAAGCGCATTACTTATGTATCATACGCCTCGGAGTAAATCGAATAAATGCAAATTCCAAAACGTACGTCTGTGCAATCTAGCTATGTACGCATATATACACGTATATGATCGTCATTCCGTTAAACTAGTCGGGTTGCTTCTCCGTATGGATGTATGTATATTTCCATATATATAATGCGACCACCATCAACATAATTAAACTCGTCATTTGTGAAACGGCATGAGAGCTGGTGGTCGTGACTGTGCGAGAGATTATGACGCGCGGAACGCAATGGGTTTTATGGCGAGAGGTCGTGGATTAAGTCGGTCGGCCGACGAGCATATATATTGTTCGTAAAATATAAACAATTCGTCGTACATCGAAACACCACGTACAGTACTGAATCACATAATGTTCCGTAATGAAATACGTCCAACTCCCTTCTATTTTGTTTTTTTTTTTACACGACCTTTGCACGTGAAGTTTTATACTTTTGGCGTTTTTTCCAACGCCATAGTTTCGTTCGTGCTTCGGCTGTTGTTTGCAAAATTTCATCTTGCCAATATTCGCTAGGAGTCAATAACGTTTTTTAACCGGATAACGATTGTTCGGATATCACAAAACATACGACGAACCAAAACGCCAATTATGTCTTCATCAAGTTCTGCGATGAACATTAACGTTAATCCTCATAATGCTCAACTATTATACAGTTTAGTGTTCCTTATGCGATGTACAGTTATTTTCCTATTTTCGTAATCGTTGTTTCAAAGGCATGAAACTGTTATAGAAACCAACACAATACGTAAAAATCTGAACAACCGTAAGACATAATTTACTCACCCGAACTTGTTAAAATTTGAGAATAATTGTTCTCAAATAAAACTGTATGAAACATGCAATGTTCGCACTTCGAAGACGGCTAATATAAAATTAAACCATATTGCATACGAGTCTGCAATGAAGTACCACATTTTATGTCTTTGCCATCCTTGTCATCATATGTAACACATAACTATATATAGATTATATTTATAGGGTAATTGATAAGAAATAAAGACACGATTGCTTTTAGTAGTATTAGTATACAATTTATTTTATTTTATAACTATATATATATTATATTATATTATAAATATTAGAATGTTGCTAGGAGACGGTTGCTAAGGGGTGTTGCTAAGGAATGATATGTAACGCTTTTCGATTCTATGTGCCAAAGAAAAGACATAAAATGTCAAAAAACAAAAATTTTTCGGGGCCACAGCTAATAGCTATAACAACCAGGCTGTATCCTGTTACCACACTCGGAAATGTCTAAAATACGCCATTGCTTGGCGAAACGAGACACAATTTCGCGGCGGAATCGTTTCTCTTAACGACCCCGCGTATGCGTATACGGCGGCGTTGGAAGGGATACGTGATTATAACGCGGGGGCGAGGAGAGACTTTTCGAACATCAGACGGCGCGCAGACAACGCGGTATATTATATAATAATGCGGCTATAATGGTCTTCTACGTATGTATAATGTGCGTATAATACAGCTGCGCAGTCTGCGTGAACACACGCACGAACGTACATAAACGTATACACACACACGCGCGCGAACGCCCGTCAATGCGTACAAAAGCAGTCGTTTTCGCGATCGGGTGCGCGCAGCTCTTCCTCGCCAAATCCCTTACGCACGAATTAATTTTAAAACGGTATGCACCACTGTGCGCCCGAGAACCTGCGGACAAACGGCGCTAAGCTCGCCGCCGCACGACGCAATAGCCGAGCTAAAGAACACCCAACTATGTGACTCGGGGCGAGAATAATATCACACACGTCCAAATGTGCGTGTGTGTGCACGTTGTAGACTCCACCGTTATAACCACCCGTTCTCCTGCCTCCTCTCTTTGCTCATCGTCCCTTATATACGAATACATTTTTATTTAATCTCCTCTCGAACGTTTTCCCGTACCGATGTGCTGTTCGCATACATATACACGTATATATATATATATATATATATATACATTATAAACAGCACTATAAATCCTTTACATAGTCCCACGCTCTCGACTATATACGACCCGAATACTTAGCATTTTAATAGAATGCAAATTCCTATTTTTATTTATTTAATTTTTGTACAACAGTATTACTTTCGCGTACCATGCGCGTGCATATATTTATTTAGCGGTGGGCTTAGTGAACGAGACGCGTATAGTGTAATCGTGGAATCCAAATATCTATTTCGATATTGAATTGGAAAGTTTATATCGATGAAATCACTGTTATTTGTATTTGTTAGCCATGGGCGAACGTTTGACGATGCTTATGAAACCATAGTCCAATATAGGTACACTAGCGGTGTACACCAATTTGTTGTCTCTTATTTTCGTCGATCTATAGAAGGGGAACGGTGATCAATACTAAGACATCCTCTCATTTCGCCCATGGGCGCCATAGAAATTCAAACCTTTCGTCACCGATGCCGAAATAAAATCATAAATGCGATGTCTATTTGGGAATAATTATTATCAAATTATCAATTTTTAACGCCAAAAACCGAATAAACATCATGCGTCATACACAGTTACAAATTCAAGACGCTTAAGCGCAACCCCCGTGCTCGCTTCCCTCGGAGATTGACGACAATGCGTCCACTTTATATTTAATTTTCAGTACAGCTGTTTTATCGTTCGTGCCCTACTTCTAGTGATGTACGATTGCGCAGAAGAAAATGATCTAATATCGAAACGGGGATTGAAATCCACGACGTATTCATCACAGCATGTCCGTAAAGTGTAACTCGGCACTATACCTTGTTGTCCCGGTAAATATGTACGCGTACGTATTACGTAAATATTTATCGTGTGCTCTGCGGCGTACGCAGGACAAGCGACGATTGATTCAAATAATGTCAAACGAACCGATTATTAACAATTATCGTTCCCGACGAATAATCAGTAGCGAGACGAGTCGATAGTTTGTCCGTGCCTCCTGGTTCGAACCGAACAGAAGTCACAGATGCATTGGTCTGCTTGATTTTGTGTACCGTGAACGCGATGACGTTGCACGTAACGTAATCGCGTTCGATTATACGTTCTTGTGCGTGTATACAGCGGTGCATGTTAAACAATGATCGTATGGACCCCTCTGGTTGTACGAGGAACGTTTAGCGACGCTGGTAGCACAACACGTCTAATAATAACATAAGTACCTTGTTACCGTGCATCGCGCCGGCCGGGTAAATTATACTTGTGTACACCATCGTTCTTGTCTCTTCTTACAATTATGATCCGGACGTGCGACGGACGTGTTGTAAATTAAATACCACAACGGTCCTGAGTTCGAAAAATAATGAAAACAATGACTCGCGTTTTCTGCCGGGACGTAACAACGAAAACCTACGGTAGGTGTGCCGTTTTCAAAACGATCAAATCGCATAATAAATGAATAAATAATAATAATAATAATAGTAATCATATAGCAGTAACAACATATTATAATAATGAACTAAGCGAGTGATTACTGTTGAATTTATTACGACAGCCAAGCAAACTCCATTATTACAAATCGAACAATAGAACTTCACGGTATGTCTCCCGTTCGGTGTGCACGTCATAATATTTCATCACTAGAATTACGTATGTCTCGTCACGTTTCTCTGTAATCTCCGGGGCGGAAACACTGAAACTTTTTCTTTTTTTTATTATTATTATTATTATTATTAGAGCAAGTGGTATTTCATCTAACGTCTACAAATATGTTTGTTTTTCCTTCTGTTCTCGGACGTCGTCAAGTCTTATGATTATTATTATCATCATCATCGTCATCGTCATTATTCGCACTGCGCAACGTGATGTAAAACGGCGAAAATGAAAATATGACAAAAATCTGGTGCGCCTATAATCGGCTCACTCGCTAAGGGTTGTTTTTATAACTCCAGACCTGTGCTCGATATCCGCTGCAATCGGTTTGATGGCTGTACTGTTGTGTGTACACGGCCCATGGCGGTTTACGATCAATAAACTATCAGTTGCGCAACATCCGCAAAAACCGGCTCATTATTTCAAACCCTCGACGACCTTTGCGGTTTTAAAGGCTGACAGGTTGCTGCTGCAGTAGCTATTTATTTATATATATACATATAAACATAGTGTGAGAACAGAGACGAAAGGTTCGAAGGTCGTACTCACTGATATGAGCTCTTCGTTTGCACCCCACGTGGACTGAGTAATAATCATTTTTATTCGCACCCATAACGATCATCGGGCTATTCGCCACGTTAATACACTTGAACAGTTTACAGTTGCACAACGTCGTCGTGAACAAAAACTTGTTAAATAAAAACACAACGATTGTTTTACAGAGAAATATTTGACTACATGAATAGCACACGCGAAAAGTTCGTATTATGCAGAAAAAGTAGCTAGGTGGTTTTCAAAAATCTGAAATCCTGTAATCATAATTTTATGTTTGAAAATATATCTCATAAAAATATATCGTAAACATTGTATAATTTTTCTTTTACAATATTTTTATACAACATACTAGTTGAATTACCCGGCCTCGCCTGATGGTTATTTTACCATTTTAGATTAGAGCAATTACTATTTAATGCCACGTAAAGAAAATAAAAAGTCAAATAGCCGTATATTCATTGTAACGATACATATTTATATTTTATTATACCACAGTAATTTACAAAAATTTCTCTTTATGTAATTCTTCTGACATACAAACAATGTGGATTACCGTGTAAAGATAAATGAACAGTGTTAAAGTAGATACAAATTCCCTCGTTAAACCATTGTTTAAATAATCAAACATCTCTAATTTGTGTAACAACAAAATTCTTTCAACGTTAATATTATTGAACGTTCAGTTAAAAAATCCAATTAAAAAAAAAACTAAATTCTAGACTTTTCCCTGGGTTTGATTAGTATATAACTATATACATTTTATTGGATTATTAAAAAAATATGAAACATATATGAAATATTTTCTCGTTTCAATTGAGCAAAGACTATGGCAATTACTCAAATCGATATTAAAACAATATTACATTAATTAATTATGTCCAGAGTTTATTGAACTTGTTAAAATATGACTATCGATTTTTTTTTTTTTTTTTTTTTTTATAAATCTCATTTGTATCATACACTTCTGTTAAAGATTTATCCAATCCTAATAAATTGTTCTTTATATTTTACTGGCAACTGCTAAAAACTGCTAAAATTGTTTAAGAAATTGTTTTTTTTTTCTTTTTTTTCTAATTAGTGGTTTTATCAGTTTAAATATATGGCTGCTAAAACAGAGTTTACCATTATCATATTTATGCCTACTATTATCATATATTGTTCGACGCGTAGTCTACGGTATACGTATGCGTATTGCAACTTATTTCAAACAAAATATTTACTAACAAAAACTGATAACCATTATTGCGGTCAGGTAGTAAAATTTTTGGGTACATTAAAGAATTTTGAATATTTCTATAAAATCACGTTCTTCGAAGATATTTGAACAACACAGCTACACGCTGTAGGTACTGGTGTCCATCGAAGGATGCAATAAACCACGACGACAAAATTATTATTGTTATTTTTTTTTCCGGTTAGAGGTTTTTTTTTATGTATATTATTAATATTGTTTCGACTACTGCACGGTTTTAAAATAAAACAACCGTCCGTCGATGTCCTGGGATATTGGATTTCTGGAGAAAAAAAATACAAGAAAAAAATAAAAGAATTCGTTCGAAAAAGAAAGAAATTGTGATGTGCACGGAAGCACGCACGGAACGATTATAACATCGGACCGTGAGATTTAGAATTATTCATTGTTTTTTCAGGTGTGGAAGACGGCTGTCATTACAAGATTATGAACGAAATGGACGTAATAAGGTGTCCCGGTAAATATGACAACCTGCTTCGTATCAATATATTTATGTATATGTATATGGATATTGATTTATTGAAAATAAGGGTTTTATTATACATGTGTGTGTAAGTACGAGTATATTAATTTTTGTTTTAATTTTATTAGTTTAAACCCGTGCACGGGTTTATTTTAATTCTTTGAACTTTGTCTAAACCGTGTGGTGAGCACCGTTTTAGATAATTAGTTTACATGTATGATATTGATAGCAGACAATTTTATTAAATATTTCTATAAAGAAACACAGTGGTTTCGCTTTAAAAAAAATATCAAAGTTTAATCCTAAGACGGGTATGAAATCTGTGTCAGGAAAGCTGATCGGGATGTGCGAATTTTGTTTCAAAACTAATTTAAAGTTTTCCATTGACCAGTGTTGCTAAAGTTATTAGAGCTTCTTATAAAAGCAAATAACTTTGGACCATTTTTTGTCGTACGAGTACACTGTGCGTGTAGCGTGTAAGTAGACAGCATAGCAGTGATAGAATGGGAAAAACTTATGTTGTGATATTATGAAGAATCAGCAGATGACCGTAATTGATCGGAATATTGCCTCGCAGATGCCAATCATAGAGCAGGATTGCTTCAAGTCTAACAATTATAATCGTATTTCGTATTGCACACGACGATTTGGTAAAACTAAAAAAAAAAAAAAATGATTACACTAGATAATATTGTCTACAATATCTTTTCTCCGCACACTTCTGCAGGTATTACGTTTTTATTTATTTATTTTTCTTATACTTAAATACTTTTAAACGTTGGTTGAAATTTCACATATCAAACACGTATCACATGGGGACAACCAGATATGTTGGCGAACTCAATACCACCGCAGTGTAATAACATATTGTAATATTCGGATCGGTTCCACGTGGGTTTATCATTATAATGTACCATATCGATTATAGCACGCAGTCGGTTTTTCTCTCACGTCCGGGGCCGTCTCTAAACGCCAATCTCGAGCCGCAACCCATTGTCTTCGTCCCGCAACTGACTTTCTAGAAAACGATCTCCGATCTCCGCACAAAGTGAAAAGTTTATGCACCGCGAAAACTAATCGAGTGTTGTATAATACATATACGTATATTCATATTGCCTTAATACGGCCATGTGGCATTGTCAAGAGACAAATGCGATAATACAAGCGAGCCGAATGTATTTATATTACTATTATTATCAATACCATTATCATTGTTATTATCATTATTATCATTATTATTATTATCATTATCGTGTTGTCGTTGCGATTGTCGGTGGCAATGATGATTATATTTACAGGACAGGTTGTTATGTCACTTTCACCGTACGGTGGATTGCGCTAATGTACCCGCTAGACCGGCGCTGCGCTAGCTTAACCGATTGACCATGTACAAGGGCAGGTCAGGAGTCCTGCAGGAGTGAACATATTTTATTCATCCAATGGATGGGAAGGGGTACGGTGGAAATTATGTATTCATAAACACGTTCAAAATGGAAATGGGCCAAGAGGAAAAGCGTATATGCAAATCAACGCAGATGTCCCTAATGGAAATTTTGTTTTTATTGGCTTAAGCGAATAACCGGCCACCCCGTTAAGCGTCGTTGTATACCTATGAAAATGTGTTTTGATTGTTTTTTTTTTATTTTATCTTTTTTTTCTAATTTTTATTTCCACTTTAATTAAATCAGTCGATTTTATTGGTGACATTAAACGCGAGCAGTAGCGTCGATGGCGATCTGATTACACTACAAACCCGTCACGAAGCAAACGCATTTACATGTTATATATATAATACGAAAATAGTGTAACGTTATACTTTTGTCGAGTTAAAAAAAAAAAAGTTAAAAAAATTTTGAGTTATCGGAATGAAATGAAATCGCATTACCTTTGCAATACGATAAGGACAACGATAAGGAAACCGCATATTATATCGATAAACGTTTAATAGTTTCACATTATTTATTTAATTATTTAATTATTTTTTTATCACAACCAAACGAGCAACTGGATAATAATAATAATAATAATAGTTGACCATTCGACTTTTAGTTCTCGATCTCAACAATATAAATTCAAATAGGAATCTAAAGTCAATGGTCACAGATACTCAGGTCTAACGGTATTATACAAGCACACGCACATTATCGAATACACAATCTTAAACAAACGTATACGAGTAAGTATAATTACATAATTTGTACATATATACGTATTACAGATATGAGGCGTACTTAAAGAATTGATTGCCCCATGTATCCCGTTCAAATTCAATTTATTCTTCGAGGTTTTTTGTTTATTTTTACGTTACTTCCAGACCACAGGTTGGCGGTACATTACATTTCGTAAACAATTACCTAAGGTGAACCTTAACTGTACAACAATAGTTATAATGACATTCATATCGTTTGACAATTTTCGACGGATCGTATTACAAAATATGAATCTCATACTATAATTATATTCCTGTTGATTATAAACAAAAAAAAAAAAAAATTAACAATAAATAAGCCAAACTTGTTTGTGTATTATTGGCTATAGCTCTAATCAACACGTAAATCTCTGAAATACGACACTAAAATTGTCATAATATCATAACACTGTTTGAGAAACAATTTTTATTTACACAAATATCGAAATTATATTTGAATTTTATACACGAGTGTTAAAAAAACAACGTTTTATTTTTCTTGGCGTGTTTAAATGTTTAATGATTTTAAACAGACAACGTAATTACAAACGTATTTTGTAAACTATATTGGAAATAATGCAAATTATCCGTAGAAAATGTGGTGTTTTATAAAAATTCAATTCGTCTGACCAAAATATAGCAAACACTATTTGAGTGCTAACTAATGACATCAACCATTAAATTTAGTGAGCAATAAAATGATGTAGTTATTCTGTGTGATGTACCATTAGTAATAAAACTTAAAATTAGGTGTTAAATACTATATATGAACATGACTTACAGGTGTGCATGTACATTTAATATAATTTTCTTCATCTTGATATTATTCTGTTTAAAAGTCATAAAAACAAAATATCAAACGTGTATAATGTACGTTCAAGAAGATGATAACGCTAGTAAAAAAAAGCGATAAACCCACACGCTAGAACTAATATTAATATTTGTAGTGTTAATATAGTCATAGTTGCTATACATAAAGATATTTTTTATTTTTTAAACCACGTTTTTCAAATAAATGGATGCAAAATCGCGGATAGTTAAATTAATAATAATAATAATTTATTAAGCAAATAATTCAAATTTACAATTAATTATTATACAAAAACATTTAAATTATATTTCATTTTTCACACTGCGTCTTGAATAATGAAAATAATGTTTTCAATGTAACACAATACGGCGTTGTACAATGTTGCAATGTCGTACAATAACGTTCAAACGTTTCAACTACGTATATATAACGCGTACGTAGTGCTTTGTGTATTTGTTCATTTTTATCTGTCATTAAACCGAATGCACCGTGAACGCACAAAACCGTTGGACGAGTTGAATATTATAATATAATAATATTATATTCGGATGTTTTTCGTGAACAACTCTTTCCCTCCACCGTACGTCATCGTTCCGTGTAACACTCCAAGCCTGCATGGTGTTTTTTTTTTTATTACTATTATCGTAGAGTGTTGCGCCGCAACGCATGCTATATGTGTAACATATATTATAGGTACAGCGGTTATTTATTTTAAATTTGTTTTTTTTTTTTTCGAAAATATAATATACGTTGGACAGGAGCCGGCGCGCGTAAAGGGGTTGCGATTCGCCTGTATTCGAGCGACGCGTTGTGCGCGCTATACGAACTCGAACCGCAGAGCCGAATTTGCGATGGTCCGGGAAGAAAGGAACTCGAAGAGTCCGAAACAATGGGACCGCTTTGGATAAATTAATAATACAACGACATTGCTGTTATTACCGTTGTGGTTGTGGTTGTTGTACCGATATCGAAAATACACTGTAGCGATACGATCGTTGGACGACGACATCGTCCGTTCCCGTTGCCGGTACGATATCCTTTTCGACCGCGGTCAATCGCACACGAAGACGGACAGTTCTTGCGGACGGATCACCGGTCGGGTCGGGTGCGCGCAGTAGTAGGTGGTCCGAGATCGTTGCCGCGAGTGGTAGTTGCGTGTACGCGTACGATCGCGATCAACGGGCGCACGGACTGCGTGAGGTTGTGTACGCGGTACGATAATAATTATACACACACACACACACGTACCGATACATGATATACGCGCGCTGCGGTTGCGTACGTGTGCGTGCGGTCCGAGACGGCGGAGTTCAATTGAATCGAAACGTACGCAATGCGTTGTTTCGGAGACCTCGAGGAATCGGAAACGCTGTGTTGTCGTGCGCGCGGCGGGATCGCGGTCACGGCCGCGTCGATATTCTCTACGAACACTGTCCGTTTCGCGGGGTTCGGGCGAACAGCTACGCGTAGTGTCATTAACATTACGGTGCCTAACCCTTTCGCGCGTTGCACAAATATTGCGTTTTCGGCACACGCGGCCGACGCGCGCGAATCGCGTTGTCGTTCGCAGCAGTCGTCGTTCTGCGGGGCGCGATGCAGGGCGAGCGCACGTAACTCGACCGTAAGGTCAAGCGTGCAAGCTCTAACGGGATTGACGGGTGGGGGGGGAATCGGCGAAAGCGCCTGCGGATGTGGACCTGTAAAAATGCACGTCCCGTGGACACGATAACGCGTCGCACTCCGTCGTAGATCAAGGATCGCTCGGCTGATGCCGCTCGATCCTGTCCGCGGGGGACTGCTTGACCGCGGACCCGGGTGCAGCGGCTACTGATCGGAGGAGCCCGTTCGACAGAGACCGTACGCTCGTGTCCGACAAACAAAATAAAGAATACCGTACGGACGAGTTTCGAATCGATCGCGGTCCGATTTTGTTTTATTCCGCTCATCGACGTAGAAATCGCCGAGTCGATATTCCGTTAAAACCGTAATGAGAGCTGTTTCACGTTTAAAACTTTAAGATCCCAAAAAACCTCGATGCAATGCGCGCTACTCGTGTGCAGCGATGTCATTTCAGTTTTCAGTAGAGGGTAGCAAAGGTTCTGACCGGCCCAAATGAGTAACAAAAAAAACCGTTCGCTTCGCTCGCAAGAAAATATATACTTACATTTTATCAGATTACCATTTCCACTTCACATTTTTTATGGTTTAAACATTTTTCTCTCTTGTTACTGCCCTTATTACTAGGTAATAACGGAATTCACAAATTGCAGCAGTTATTTTATAAAAACAATTGTGTACCTACACCAATTAAAACTTTACTTGGCAATCAAAATCACAAGTTAACTGAGGTCTGAGATCAATGATAAATAAGAATGCTAATCGGTTGTTGTTTTTAAAAATAGTATTAATTTTAGACTTTAGAAATAAAACCATACGGGTTTATGACATTAACTGTTATTATTGTTGCGCATACGGCAATATTATGTTCTTTTTCTTCACAAAAAACACACTCACACACACAGACACATACATGCACGTCCCTGCATGTGTCAAAATATAAATATACTCCAACCATAAGTTGTAACAATAATTTCATGTAGGCTGTAGGTACACGGTATAATATTTTCTGAAAATATTATAAAGTTAAGCATGTTTTTGCGCCAATAAAATATAATAATGATTAAACGGCAACAACCCATCGGACTCATTTTAGAATTTGACAGGGACAAATTCCCACCTCGTCCCCCTCTCCGGCTCCAAATGAAGCCACTGCTTTTGTGATCGCATTTGCGGTGTACCATTACGATAATCGTTTGCCGTATTCGTGCACCCGTGCGTGCCGTATGCAAATGTTCGTGACTTTGACGGATTGACGTCTGCTGCGCAGGAGGTACTCGCTAGCGAATCACGGCAAGGTTTTCCGGGCGAACAATATCGTTATTATTAATAGTATTATAATCGTTTGGACGCGTCTTGTTGGCCGAAACGTCATACTAATAATTATAAACAATAGTAAACAAACGACACACGTTTGTGCGCGTGTGCTGTTGAACCATCGTTGTTCGTGCGATGGGAGTGTCAAGAGAAATGTAAAGAAAAACGTATGAAAACCGTCTCGTCACCCGACCGCGGTCGCGCCGTGGGACCTGCGACGGAAATCATATTTATTGTGTTCGTCGTCACCGCCGCCGCCGCACAGGTCCCCCCCGGAACACGAGTAGAAACGAAACGAAAAACACAAGACGGCGGCGGCGTTCGTCGGCAACCGGCGGTCCGGGCGCGGATCACCGACCTCGTCGACGTACCTGTGCGGCGGATATCGGTCTCTACGAATAGGTAGGGAACGTGTTATCGCGAGCACTCTGTACACTCTACCACAAACTCGTGTGCGTGTGTGTGTGTGTAATATAATAGTGTTTACGGTCGTAGACGTATAGTATAAAGTGCGTGTAGTCGTAATAATAATAGTAATAACGAGAGAAGAAAAGGACCGAAGAGTTCCGAACGATGGTTGCGCGCACCTGAAATACACTACTGCCCCATCACTCTCTCTCTCTTTCTACAGCCGTCCGCGTCGTCGTCGGCGCTCCGTCTCGATCCAGCTCTCGTGTATACACACACACACACGTGCAAAGGAGTGGGTGGGCCGACCGACCGGAGAAGACGACTTGCCTTTCCTCCGACCCGCCGCCCCAAGGTTTGTGCGTGCGCGCGCGTGCGTGTGTACAGATACCACCCCCTTCCCCAGCTTCCTCGCACCGTCGGTCTTCGCAGCAGCTTCAGCCTCGTCCGACCGGTATTACACGTCATGTGCGTCGCAGAGCGTACCATCGTGGTTTTAACCGCACACGGGGTGATGTGTGCGTGCGTGAGCACTAGGAGAAAATAATAATAATATGAATAAAAAAAAAAAAAGAAAGAACGCGCCGGTTGATGCGTGTACAACCAGTTTCTTTTATTATACTCGGAATATATTGTTCGTATACAGACATAAATACGTGTGTGTGTGTGTGTGTTTGCCCGTCGGTTCTCTAACTCGTATACACACACGCGCATCCTATTGCACATACGTATGTGGGACCGCCATATGCACAACGGTTTTTTGGAAAAATTCGCTTTTCCGTACGATACACGTTATTCGATATCCACGTGTACACGCATAGGCTTAAGCGAACAAAACTGATGAAATAAATATTAAACGCGCGCGCGCAACAATACCAGACGACAAATGGAAAGCCACCGTTGTTAAAGTTACCGTTGTAACTACGTTCGTAAATATTTTATGCCGCACTAGAGCCGAAAAATGTTATGTAGCACTACGTGCGGTCCACGAAAATAAATGCGCGCCGCGAATTTTGAAAACGTTTGCTCGCATCAACGAAAACATCATAGACTTATACTAAAAATGCAGAGAAAAGAATCACGTCACTTCGGGGATACGTTTTAAATCGATTTTCAGGAGGTATGGGGTAATAATCGACTGCGTATTACGTCGCGGGATACTAACTTTTGTTGAAAATGTACAGTGTGATACGAAAAAATGTGAACGTTAGTTATTGGTGGTGTATGTGAGCATGTTTAGGTGCGAATACACGGTACTTAACTCTTTGGCCGAACGAAATAGTATAGGGTACCGTCAATAGCGTGTTTTGAAACTTTTTATAGGTTCGGCAGACTAAACATTTTATCAATATTATAAATACAAATGAAGTGTTATTTGTAATAAAAAAAGGTTAACGTCTTTGTTTTTTCCAGTTCATCAGTAATTTCCTCAGTTGCCACTAATTAGTTTTTTTTTTTTTTTTTAACATCGCTAAACTATAAATCTTTTTTTCTACTGCAGGATCAAGACCCGGTTGGCTGAGCGGAAGAAGTGTATTCATAATTGTTTTTGTTTTTCTTACCCATCGATATTTATCCCGTATTAACGAGCGACTTTTCAATAGATTGCGCACGTTCGTTTTCTAATTCGACTTTCGATCGCATACTCGGGCACACTCGAGCGTGAAACTACTGCGTATTGTGTATCTGTAGTCCCGTCCCGTCGACTGTTTTTTTTTTCTTATTTTCTATTGAAATACATTTTCAGTTGAATACAAAATAATATATATTAATTAATTTTTTATTTATTTATCTTTTTTTTTGCTTCACGTCAGCACGTGAGACACATCGAATTGCCGAGCACATTTTACACCAACAAACCGCATGGATGACCAACCGCGGAACGGTCGAGTGAAACTTGAATGCATGTGTTAATTATACCGTCGTCGGTTGAACAGCAACAAAATTTGCTTCCGAATCGAAATCGGGTTTTAAACAGCGCAACACAAAATCGACCGATTGAATGAAATGGTACACTCACTCACACACACACATACACTGATGCGTAAATACGTAATAAGTGTTTGCATATCTACTATGTAAATTTGCGAAACTATAGTGGTTCATCTGAGAGGTTATAAATTAAATCGATAGTCTTAGAAATTTAAAGAGAAAATTTGAAGTCGTACAAAGATCTGAAACTCAGATAAAAATCAAGTGATAAACGTGTGACTTTACGTTTATAATAACCGAGAAATTATTTACCTCGCCGTCCTATCGAAGGCTGAGCCACAGGGTGGAGGGGAGAAAAAAAAACACTACCGTGTTGAGGACGGAGACTAGTGATATCTTATTCGAGATCTCGTGAAGGTCAACGTGATAATAATATAATGTTATATTTGCATATAACAACGATTATAATTTATACAACTAGAACATTGTATTATGTAGAGTAAGGATACCATTACTTTCTACACAATTAAACGATTCAGACGAGATTTTTTTTCCAAGAGTGATGTAACGTCTAACAACAGATGTACGATAAGAATAACATTCGTAGTAGATTGAACGTGGAATTTTGATGAACTTTGTATCTATAAAGAATGTTATAAGAAAATAGTATTTGTCTTTGAGCTACCATCATGTAAACTAAAAAAACGAAAGCGTATTGTAATATTTCATGAATGTTTTGAATTTATATAGTTAGGGTACCATGAAAATTGTCAAATGTTTGGATTAGAAAAAATGTTGATTTTGTTTTGATAGTGATCGGTCTAGAAAAACAGGATATCTTTTTGATCAATAATATTAAATATGTTTGACTTTCTATACTCGTCAAATAACATTTCAAAGGAGGGATGATTGTTTTGATCTAATGTACAAAACTGTTGGACAACATCACCGACGACCATTCGTCTCATTCGGTACACTAAAGATCGTACAGTTGAGCGAACAATAACCTTGAACGTGTGTTTTCTACATGCTGAATTCAATGTGCACGTGCGGAGAACAGCTTCGAGTGTAGACGTATCTGATCCGCGATTGCGATAAAGAGCACCGGGCAAAATTCGGCGATCGAGCTTTGATGAATTGAACGTAATGCATGCGCGTGCGTGGTCGGATGAACAGACTTCGACCCTGGTCCGAAGGAATAGCGCTGCAGCGAGTTTGCAGAAACGGTTTTGATTTACATTTTACGACCGATGACAATTCGACGTGCCGGTACACGACGTTTCGTTTTGCCGGCGTTCGAGCGAACGAAAACGTTTACACAATGATCGCGGTATCTGCATGTTTTCGGTAATTTTTTTTTAAATTTACTTTTTTTACTTCGTTAATCGCAACATATGTGTTACATTTCATTGTTCGCGATTTCAACAAAATTTCCGTTGTTATCAAACCAATAAAGTTATCAGATACACGCCCCGGCTAAACTATCAAAACGGAACAACGCGACGCCTGATTCTGACTATCGAGGTCGCTATTTCAGTTTTTTTTATAAAAAGTGCGCAAAAAATTCAAGAGGCCAATTTTTTCCCATCACCTGACCATTCGCAAATAATACGATTTTTGTATTTATACTATAGAATTTTTCTGTCTAAAATATACTTGTTGTGCATAGAACTTCAAATATTTATTATCCACCGTCGGGGAAAATGATACTTTCATCGGCGAAAGAAACATTCGCCAATAAGCAATAATATTATTAATTTTATTCGAGATGAATATGAATTGCATACAAAGATGTTTCATTGTTTCAGAAATCAAATATTTAAAGATGTAGACCAAGGCCATAGCATCAATCAACTATAAATGCCTAGGCCAATTTCAAATGAAAATATGTTAACAGCGTAATTACGATGAGCTGACTCACACCTTGCTTCCCACAAAACGGCTTCCTTGCTGAATACTGTTTCAAAACTTGACCGTTGCCTGTCGGTTTTTGCTGCAGTTTTCGACTTTCGTGGATCTTGTTTACCGGCCCTTTTGTCCACCAGCGAAATACCGCTCGTTCACACCGCTTCGCGTGTCCATCCAGCCTTAAAGATACAGTACAGAACGTTGACCTGTTGATATGTTTATTACTGTGATCGTTACAAAAATTAAAGTTTTCAATTGAGTTGCAGGAATTCCGCAAAATGTCGGATAATTGAGAACAGCTGGGGGGTTACAGAGACTCTGGTGTTAAAGGAGGAAACTTTCCACTTAATTGCTTTCTATTAATTCCGAGAATACGGTCATTCCATAAGTTCGTATATAAATTTCACGAACGTCATAGACACGATTCCACAGTTTACGCAATTCAACGGCATTTACGTGGTATAAAACACAGTAAGACCTGCCGAAAACTGAAATCGTACGGGATCCAAGAAATATTACGTCTCGGACATTATTAAGTTTATCAGGTACAGGTATCCATGTAAGAGTATGATTTACCGGGTACAATATTACGTCCACTGTGAGATGCGCAGGCTTTCGAAATGTTGAAAGTTTGTTTTGTCTTAGACTTTTATTTAATTAGTGAAACTTTTTTCATACTCTGTGCGTGCTAAACATGTCAATCCTTTTCATTTTATATATTTTAATCAAACGCGGAGTTTCGAAAGATTCGTTTGCGAAGCCACGCGTGAAACATTTATACGAGTATACACACATCGTTAATTTTTACAGGTTTATTTTAATTTTTATCTGTTAGCCATTCCATTTTGGAAAAATTGGAAAAATTCAAAATGTATCTTACGAGGTAAGTTTAAGAAATACATTTTATTTTTTTAATCGACACGCGAAAACACGACGGGTGTACATGCATATTTACACATAAACGGTTTGCAAACGGTTCAGTTCCCATGAAAAAGTTGACATTCGCCGTAATTAAAAGCTTAGTGCTGCGCACGTGTACGTAGTTCTAAACCTCGGGGTCTCCAATGTAATAATAAAAAACGATGAGCAAACGACCAACGGCTTTTCGATGGTCGATAATGTTATTATTAACGAATCTGTTACCCACACACACTGCCGTCGTCAGTGGGCAGACAACTTAGACAAATGCCTAGGGCCTCGCACTAAAAATAAATTCGTCAACTTGTCAAGTTGGAATAGTTAGATATATTTAGACGTAAGGAGATTGTACCGATTTTGCCTAGGGCCTAGCTAAAGCTTGCGGTGGCACTGGACCCACATGTTGCCAAATGATTTCGAACTACCAAAAATATTAATCGAACGTTACGCAGAAGTACGCGAAGACAGTTCGACCGCGAATTCGTATGCTCACGTGTTATTATTATTTACATGTCGTGTTTTCAAGTTTTCTTCGTCTTGTTGATTATCGATTTAGGTACACCGAGGCGCGCACGTAGCGACACATCATTGACGCGTTATGGTGTGCGGTATTATAGGTACGACGACGTGTTTCGCGTGCCACGGTTGTATTATTATTATTATTATTATTAACAATGATAGACGTTGCGTCATACTATTGGTTTGCACAGACCCGCCGACCGCCGTTTACCAAAAGCAGTGTTTTTCACTCGGTAGCGATTTCGTTTTGCAATAGGTATACGCAAAACAGTATGATTATGTATATATAAATTTACACAATAACAATACGAACATTTCTCTTTGTAATCAACGAAAACGCGCAAAAGTAATTTTATTGTTATTATTGTAATTGGTTTTCGCTGAAAAAAAAAATAAATAAATAAATGAAATAAAATAACAATTCGCTGCTGAAAACAATATTCGTACGAGTTGGCGAATTAGGAAATGTTCGCGTCTTCTGCGAGTCCCGACTGTGCCGCTGCGCGAACGCGTTAATCGGAAGCGATATGCCCGCGACGACTGTGGGGAAGGAGATAATCGAGCAATAATAACGTTAACAGTAACAAAAAACGGAAATATTTAGACCGGTAGCACGTACGCAGCACATACGCGCACCGCGCGGCGGAATGTTGTCCGTAAATAATCGACCGGGTTAAATAATAATAATAATAATATATTTTTATTTGCTCGACCGTCGTTCGGTTTTCACGGGTTAACTCGCGGCCAAACCTGTTTGTACAACGTACACGCGGGCGTGCGTCGACAAATACCTTTTTGAAAACGATACGAGCGCATGTGTACACACCGACGCGTAAAACACTACGGGTACCCGATTTGTACAATTATCGTTAATTTTTTCACGGGTTGCCGCAATTATTAGTCTCGCGGCCGTATCGTGCGCAGAGTAAGTACTTGGCGGCGGTTTGTCGAATTTAATAAAATCCCATGCACTCAGTTCACGGGTACTCAGTGGCGCAACCTGATAATAAGGGGCCCATGTGAAAATGTCTGGACCGCGGCCCTTACCTAATAGTAAAAATGAAAATCAGTCATACGTCGTTACCTTTTAATATATTTTTAGAAAATATCGTTTTCTTTTATGTCACGGTCAATATAATTTATTGTAATCAATGTATTTAATATTACAGGAATAATATAGTAGGAATATCGTATATGAGATTTTTAATCTAGGAGCCCCCCATGACCGGGGGGCCCGTGTGAATTGCACACCCAACACTCCCGATAATCGCGCCACTGCTAGTACTGCAACATCGTGTGACGTTACGAACGCGGTAAAATACGTACGGTTAGACCCTTCGACGTGGCGCGATTTTGATTTCGCCGATCGAAATAGCGTCGCGCAGCACACACGAGCGTATTACTCGCACATTATTTGCCGCACGTTCGCCGCCGCCACCGTACTCGCCCGGGCGTCTTCGTGCACCAAAGCCAACCGGGTCGCACTACACTTCGTAACCGTTTTGCCGTCGCGTCAGTCGACCGTACGCGCGTGTACGTTGTTGTTGCTGTTGCAGGCGGAGCAGAAGACCTCGCGAGAACTCCGCCGGAGCCGAGCTTGGAGAATGCATTCCTCGCAGCCGTGTGCACCGACGCTTCTCGGCGAACGGGACGCGTGCGATGTACACGTGCACGTACCCCCAACGCGTCTTTGCCGCGGAAATTATTCTGCGAGAATAACGCGCACCGATAACCGACAACAACAGTTGGCCCCGATCGATCTTTCACAACGCGCAGTTCGCGCTCGCGTAACGGTTGCCCGTCGACCCGAAACGGATACCTCAAGAAACTTACGCGCACCTTTCCTCTCGGATGACGTACGCGCTTTGGTCATCGAATCGGATTCCCGCGCTGTCCGACCACCTCCGCGTCACCGTAGTCCGTCGCCTACAGCTCTGCGATCACTGCACTGCGCGATGCACGTGTCTAACAGTGTATATTGTGTTCCGCTGTAGCCTGTTGCGATTCGTTAAACGCCGCTTCCAGGAAACCGTTTCCCGTCGACCGTGAGAAGCAGGATAGACGAACAAATATCCTGCCGACAGACGGGCCATGCGAGTACCTGCGGCAGGCAACGTGCACTAGCTGCCGCGTGTGTGTGTATACATTGTGCCCCGGTGCGTTTCACTGTCACGTTTCCGTCTCCCTTCTGAAAAAATAAAATATAATAATAATAATAATAATAATGATAAATAACAAAAACACGTACAATACAGTTTTTGTACGCCGTACACTTTTCAGAAATCTAAAATTGTGTGTATAGACCGTGTTTCTGCAAACGGAACAATCGTATTTTGAATAATGAATTTAATTGAAATTCCACGGTTCTTAGTATAATATATATTATTATTATTATTTCCGGCCCACGCCGCTGCTTTTATAACACAATGCGATGTATTATTACACATTATTGCCGTACGCGGTCGAAAAAGTATATTAGCTTTAAAATAAAAAATGAAAAAAAAAAATAAAAACGCACCCAGTAAAGTTCAATTAATCAATGCTTACTGACGATTTGTATTGTTCCGTGAAAAACGTGCGTAATATATTATAATATAATATTTTACGAGTAGGTGGCCCGAAAACGGTAATCTAGAACCTGTACGCGCACACGTACCACTATGGCCCGGCGAGACGTATGGGATTATGCGCAAACGGGAACAAACGTATATATATGTACAATAAGCTAGACCATGGACTTTTTTACCGTGCGTAGAAAAAATAAAAAACCATTAAAAAAGCATTACCGAACGAAAATTCAACACCTTCGGATTTTATGCTTCACGTGTATTACGTATTAAATAATAATAACACTACCTGCGTTCAGCTACCGTGGAGCGAGATCCTTCGACATGTACACATATATATGTACCGACAATTTTGTAACGAGTTTTATTTGTGTCGTATACGTACACATGTAACGTATATCTACGTCGAGTCGAATGAAATTTTAACGGTTTCGACGGGCCAGGCGGGAAACTCCCATTTGACGATGTATCGAACGATTCGCCGCCGCCGTACTCGTAACGTGTTCTTCCTGTGCACATCGTATTATAATACTATTATAACCCGACGAGCGGTTCGATTAGAAACAATACACGTAATGTATTCACAAGGCGCAGCAGTGCTCGTCGTCGGGCAGTTGTACATTGTTTGTATATATGTGTATACGAAAAGAGTTTTTACGAAAATGTCCTCGAGCCGTACGCGTACGGTTATTATTATTTCCACTGTATATAATACTTGTATGTATATATATATTTAAACGAAATTCCAGTAACCACGATAAATATCGTATACATACATTACGCGTGTAATAAATATACATATATTTATATGCTATAATACATTTATGTTAAAGAACTTCGACGGATACATCTAATTATTGTTTTCTTCTGTTTCTTCTTATCCATGTGCATGAACATAAAATAGTAATAATTTAAATCCATATTATATGTATGTATGTATGTGTGTGTATGTGTGTGTGTGAGTGCACATTTTTAACACGTTTTCCGATCAATGTGGTTTTCGTAAATTATTTACTTATTGTTGGTGTGCATTTATACAATGTAATATCGTAGGAATAATATATATAAATATATATATAATATATAATATAATAATGAGAAGAAACGCATTTGTCAAGAAAAAAAATAAAAGAGTCGGCACCGTACCTGCAAAGATCAAACATCCGAGTACGCACAGCACTGTATATGTATTATTTAACACAGTTAAGTCGCGTAGGTGGGTGGGCCGACATAATACTTGGTCTGTAGGTCATTAGATTATCAGAATACATATACACACACCATCATAAGACGAGACACCCACGTGTATAATACGTATGCGTGTGTATACAACGTAAACTTATATATACATATACACATATATAGTGCAATGTAAACAAAGTATAACTCAGGTAAGCATTAAAAGAAACAATTTAATGATGATAACACTTACTTTTCCCGCACTTCGTCGTTGTATAATATTATGTTATTTTATATTCTTTTGCTTTCGAACTCGAACCTAGTCACAAGGATATAATAACGCACAACGCAGTACTTAATAATAATAATAATATATTAATAGGGTCCGGTGTGAAAATCACTTAAAACCCCGACAACGGGATTCACATCGGTCTGCAACAAACTAGTATATAAATATATATATATATATATATATTTAGTACGACCGAGAATGAACGCTCCTTTTTCCATGAAGTGTACGCACTATTCCGGCCGTCTCTTGAGTCAACACGTGCACGTGTGGTGCATATACATGTTATCTATACCGGATCGTGTTCTTCGGCGTTACGTTGTAAATTATACACCACATGCGTCTTTTCCCACAACACCGATAAATAAACCGAACTGAGAAAGATGTGAAATTTGTACTGAACGCTGACGTCGTTGTGTTCGACACATTTTACGTGTCGCAGCGTATTCAAATACGTTTTTCGTTCTTAGCAACTCGCGGATCGTATTATAATTCATACGCACGCGTACACGCTTAAAGTTAAAAGCACTCATCGTTACATCGGTACATGCGCTTGTACAAAGGGGGCAGGAACGGTGAACATACGCTTTTCCTTTTTTCCCCAAGCGTCTCCATTTGCTGTTCGGATTTTGAACTCGAGATTGGATCAATATAAATCTTTGTTGATTTTCACTTGTGTTCTCACATCTTCAGACGTTAATCCCTTGAGATTGACCGGCTCGTAAATGTAACCGGAAGCCAAGTTCCAGCTCGAAGACCCCCCCCCCTACCCGCCAAAAATTACTCTATGTACGCCCCTTACACTTGTTCACGGATTATAAACACGTTGTTGTACCCTTTACTAGAAACACAAGTGTGTACGGAAATCGTGAACATGTGTATGTACGTTTCGCGTGTGATTCACGTTCTGGTAGACCGCGGGTTAGGTTAGGTTACGTCGCACGCTCTGTGTTTTTCGACATTCATACGCGCTCGGTAACCCGGCATAGAATTTAATTTTGCCGTCAGACGGTGCGAAGTTATGTTATGTGACGTGCACAGTCATTTGCCGTCACACGCTTGAAATACATTCAAACGACGGTTGCTGCACCGTTACAGACGAAGTGCGAGAGAATCGATCGAGAACAATTTTCGTAAAACGAAACCATCCGAAATGTCTGTTTAGTGATTAATACAGTCATTATATTGAAAAAGTTCGGCGAACGTGTTCAGCTGCAGTTGGAATATGAAGTACCAACGGTGGTTTTGGATGAAATAAATGTTATAACGTGTACACGAGGTACACAAAATCAAACGCATGTACCTGACGGTTTGTCGTATTTCAATTAAAAGAAAAAAAGGAAAAACAAATTAAAATCAAAATACAAAACCATGCTGCGACGACTGCGTTTCCGTGCCATTGCGACGTTCACCGCGAAACCGTGTTTTTTCGGAAAACATGAATGGACGTCGCATGGTTTCTATACATCGTGTACGACGAAGATGACGCGTCGAATTAATGATAATTCCGAAAATTGCATCCCACAAGTTTTTCAGTCCTACGTCCGGCATACCGAGGACATGTTCAAACAGATGAAATTAGATCCAAAGTTGTACGGCAGCGAACCGTCTTCTTTTTCACGTTCCACACTGTACACCGCACGTAACATAACCGTTATTGCATTAACCTCGAAGTGGTAAGACGCGAAAACCGTTTCAAGTGCACGTCATGTTTTTTCTCGTCAACCGCCGCTGCGACGAGGACTGCGTAAATATCGCGTGAGCAGCTAAAACCAGTGACGGATTTAGCGGTGGATGGATGGAGCTGATGCACCGAGGCCTTAGCTCTAAAGGGGTCTCTGAAATCAAAATCCAAAATCGTCTATTTCGGTATTTTTTTTTTATTTATCACACTTGTTCGTTGTATTTCATTCGACAACTTTTGACAGTGTGTTTATCAATCGAAACGCCTAGACGTATACTTGAAAGCGGTGTTCGAAAACGAAAAAAGGAATTATTTTTATGAAAAAAAAAAAAATCCTTTTTAACGCGCCTCTAATTGATGATTTACGTCCCGGCCTCCTGAGACTTGGATCCGGCGCTGGCGCCGAAACGCTATGTAGGATTACAAACCGCGAGACGTTCGTTTCGCCCCGTAACAATCCACCGCCAGTCGTGCACAATAACGTCTACGCAGACTGCACCGCAATAGTAGAACATTGTTTTGACCATAAATTATGTACATCATTACTGAGCGGCATACACGCGCGCGCGTATTAACATTTCGTTACGCGTTGAATGGCATCATGACGACAGTGTTCTATTAAAAATCTCTACGTTCCGTTCGTTTCGTTGGCGATGTTACAACGTTTAAACGCATTACGCAAAGTACCTACGCCGCGTGTTATTGTAATGCTTTTTGACGTACGCGTGTATCGTAATGTTTAGAATGGCCGCTAAGTGGGTCACATCAACAGATCAGTATATTTGAAAATATAGTTTCGCGGAGATGCCGTTTTCAATATCCAAGTAAACACGCGCTGTACGCAAAAACTTGTTAAAGTAAAATTAATTTTAGGTGGCTTAGGCTTACCTGGGGTTTCTTCGGCGCGCCAATAATCCTTTCCGTAAACGGTATGATCAGTGTTTATAATGTTTATACTGAATCGACCAGGTTCGTACGGGTACCGAGAAAATTAATACTCATTCATTGAACTATACCTCGGACAGCCCTTTATTGTTATTATTATTATTATTATTTTAATTATTGCGTTCAGTGTTATTTTTATGATATTTGTCGACAATATAGCTACTCGTTTATACTATTTTTTCATATGGATTCTCTTTCAGAGATTTCTAACGAAACGCTATTTCCAGCGGTTTTGAACTGAATTCATCTCGGGTACTTGAATGTATAACATTTTCACCGCATAGTTTGCGCATACCATTACACATTATTAAAACGTAAAAAATCATTAAAATCCACGTTCTACACAATACATTTTGTACATTTGTTTGACGTAGCTATTTTGTTTGCGTTATTAATTTTGGACTTCAAAAATGTTCGTAAAAATTAATATAAATCGTACAACAATTTTAATAGACATTTTTTATTGTCAAGTTGTTCTATACATTGTATCGGTATCCATAATCAGTATACACATTGAATATCGGTGTACACAGTATACACTTGAAATTCAAATTATCATAATTATAATTAAAATTTAATTTCTTTTGTTTACGAATATTTTATTCAAAATTCAACGTTTATATTGTGAACAATATAATGGACTGTTCGTGCGATGTCATCGCAAACAATTATAGTATGTACCTATTCAAATGCTTATTATAATTTATCTTAAATAGTTTTCCATCAAGCACTAATATATGTATTATCTTTATTTTTATTTAAAATAATATTTACAAAATCTAATGATGATTTGTATATATTTTATATTTATCGTGAATATATATATATATATATATATATATGTTTTACATACATACACACATCCTCGCAACGAAATTTATAATGTATATAAGTATTTATAGTGTATTGTTTTGCTTCGTTCTTTTTTCTTTTTTATTGCATGGCGATCGAATTGAATGGAGAAAATAAGATTTCTTTAAAAAGAAAAAACATGGTGTTTTTTACCAAAAATATATATATATATATATATATATATATATATGTGTATATATATGTATGTATATGGTCGATTGCGACGAAGCGTCTAAAAGAAGAACGATGAAATGTAATTGTTAAATCGTTTGATGCTTCCAAGGTTATCGTGCGGCGAAGACGAAATAACGCGTGGAAACAGCATATGCGTGTGCGTGTGCGTGTGCGCGAGCGCGGGTGTGTGTGTGTGTGTGTTGTGTTTTGAGCGTACAATGTATCAAAGGAAAGGCCGATCTCTCGTCATCGTGTAGGCATATAAATATATGTACATAATATTCTTTTTTTGTGTCTTTAAAAGTAAAACAATGGTGTGACGCGCGCACATTCGGAAGGAACATGGTGCAAGTCGGTCGCGAGTTACGTTTGAATAATATTAAACGTAATAATATATATGTGTGTGTGTATAGGTATGAAATAAATGGATACAATCGATGAAAAGAGATGAATATGCGAGATCGTCTGAATCGTCGTCTTCGCGTCGTCGTTGTCCGGGATATCCAATCGAACAATGGCTTTGCAAAATCGTAGGAAATCGCTTGCCGCCAACGACACCTAATTGCATTCCGTCGCAATCAAAACTCCGTGACAGAAGTATATTACACACACACACACACACACATTGTGTATATGTTCTCGACTACCTGCTCAAAGTCGTCGTCTGTCTACGCGCGCGATTTCTATTTATTTGCAACGACGAAAAGTTTATGTAATCTCGCCGCATCGGGTAGGTGTTCACCTTCTACTCACAACCACCACTACCACCATCATCCCTACCGACGGCTATAATTGTTATAAAAGTTTACCGAAACTAATTTTCTATAAGCCCCTTTCACCCCCGTTCGAAACTCCTTCCGCGCGGCCGCACGTCGCGTACACACCAAAATAACACTTTTGAAGTACAAACGGTTGCGCGCCGATCGCCGACGGGGTGTGTGTTGGGCCGGGGGGTGGGAGTGGGAGTGGTTGGATTATCTGTACCGGTGCACGTGCCGCTATAAGACGCGAGTATACACTGTTGCGGGTCGATCATCGTCGGCGAGCTGTTCGGTACAATTATCAGGGTGTACGTAAAATTTAGATAAAAATATCCGATCCCTATATGTGTAGGTGTTGCGGATGCAACACCTTATCCAAGCGTGCGATCCTGCGGTGGACAGTAGTACACTGGTACACCGACACGTGCAAATGATAGTGATTCGGATTTTGGATAGAAGGCTGTGTAGAAACCGCCGTTGTACAACTCTAAACGCTCAGCATTTATGGTAGTCCTAATAGGATTTTATTTTTATGTGATACCATGATGAAACAGACATCGACGCCTCCGATACGTTACGGGTTCACGTGCACAAATGATGTACGATTCGGCGTGGCGTTTAGATTTCTGCGGGGACCAATACGTAAACGTAAGAACTATCCGAAGAAATCCGAACGTTTTTGAGAGCCGACTGACAAACTTTGGCGAGATACAGCCGCCTAGCCTACTTGTAGTTTTCTTTTTCGGAAAATATCGATTTCCCGTTCGCGTATATATAAACAGTGTACGCGTATACATATGTATGCAATACGTAACAATATAATAATATCCATAGATTTATAATAATATATCATGTGCAAAGAAATGTTCGTGTATAGCTGTGTTTCGACGTGCGGACGCCACAGCGGTTGTAATAGAATAGCGTATAACGTACGATCGGGTGCGGTGTGAAATTTTGGTGAAAGAGATAGAGGGAATGAGAGAGAGAGGAAAAAACCGTCTACTATTACCGAACATTTTCTCGAGTACACCTGAAATTACTTGTCGAATGGATGAAATTCTTGAACACATATTTCCGTAGCGGTGTGGGCGATGCATATCACCTATGTATATAATATTACGTCCACGTATAAAAATAATATTGGAAAAGCACGCGTCAAGGTGATCCGTCAAAAGTGCAGTGCGCTTTTAATTAAATTTATCGGGAAACAAAAAAAAAATAAAATAAAACACAATAATAACGATTCCGGTATTCGCTGCTTGATAACGTCGTAACAATTCGGTTTAATTAGATGTATTTTGAGCGAACATTTTCTTTAGAAACGCAACAAAAACGTCAGCTTCTCGTCGCTGTGCACATTTATCTTTGCGTCGTTTGAATAAAATATTATATCAAATTATTTCTCCGACTGCTTTTACACGGGCCATGACGGTAAAAACTCCGCTATTATTGTCTTTCGCGTCGTATTATATGGAAAAAAAGAAACTCACGTTTCGATTCGTCAGAAAAAAAAAAAATATACATATTTTGTGACGACGACGCTCACATAGATACGTATCGAGGGTACAGAAGATACCATTCATCGAAAATCGTATATGATATGCGACAGGCATAACCTAGTTGTCCGTCGGTTTTTTCTCTTTTTTTTTTTTTATTACGATTCCGCGTACCACGTTTATACAGAATCAAAAGTAATTAACATTAATTTTTTATTTTATTTATTTTTTTCGTAAAATCATTCGTTCGAGCGGAATTTTTTTCTCTCCGCAACACAAAATAAATATTATACATTCACGTACCAACTAATTCACATACAACTGCTGTTGCTGCAGTTTCGTCTTGCAGTAATAGTAATAGTATTTATCTCATTTTATTTTCTCCGCACAACACGTATATATCATATTATACGACGTGCGTACGCGTGTTAGCGGCAGACCAAATCGACCGAAGGAATAATAATAAAAAAAAAAAAGTTGTAAAAAAAATATATCCGACCGTTCAATAGTTTTACATGTAAAAATAAACAAATATATATGCATATGATTGGAAACACGTTTGTAAAGAACACTCGTTAAAACAATTCATCGAAAACCGCGTGCAAGCATTATTTCTCTTCGAGTTCTAGAAAAAAAACTTACTGGGACTCTAACGACTTCCAGTCTTGTCGTCATAAAACGTTTTTTCGATCAGTCGCCAACCGCGATCTCCGTGGCACCGTTTATTTATTATTTTTTTATTTTTTTTTTTATTTTGCAAAGATGCGATTTTTCGTGAATCGAAAAAAAAAATGAAGCAAAGAATTGAAAAAGTCGATTCCACTCGTTTTATTAGCCATTGCGGGTCAGTGAGTTTTTACGTTAGGTCCGTGATTTCTCGTTATCAAATCGCGCAGACAGCACTATTGTGTATAAATTATGATATAATGTGTGTGCACGAGATATTTGCTCGATTTTAAGATTTTACCGCTCGGAAATATAATAGGTAATAAAAACGGAATGAAAACGAGAAAGTTATAGACACTAAATAACACACACACACACACGTGGTCACGGGCACAAACAATGAACCGTATACCTTTTGAGCGTGCATGTGCGTGTGTAGATGTGTGCTTGGACGTTCAGATCCGTTTCGACCATTATTTATATACTAGGCACAGGGTGGTCCGTAATTATTTCTCCTCCGGAATACGAGTAGGTATAAAAGCAGTATACAGTTGCATGACGAAAGCAATATGATCCACCCTGTGCATGCAGCACAATAATATATATTATTATATATTATTACACGCCTAGGCGTTATGTGAAACAATGCAATATAAAACGTAATTGGTCCGTCTGGAAATATTCTCGTAGGTTCTCAAGGAATCCTGGAGCGTTCGTGCGTTCGGACGGTTCGGTTAGCAGTGAAACTACGAGAAAAATAAATATAAAATTATACTTAAGTACACAATAAAAAATAAAAAAAAAACACTGTTAGTAGCAGCAGTAGCAGCAGCAGTATTGCACAACGAAACTGTTTGGTTTGCGTTTAAATATAGCATTACCGAATAATACGCACCCAACGGAAAACGATAAGGAATAAAAAAAAAACGTTCGGTTACGTGAAATTAACAAGAGTATTTGTTTGCTTACGATTGCCGCGCGACAGTTAAAATAATAAATATTCGAAGTAATGTAAATATTAACGGCTATCGATACGTACAAGCGTGCCGTTATATAAAAATATGTTAAAGGTAATGTTAACATTTGACTGAATGTTAGCATTGTTCACGTATGTTGGCTAATGTGCAATTGTTTGTGTATGAATATCAAATATAAATTTTAATCGGATATCGTTAAAAAAAAAATAATAGTTTTTGTTAGCATTTTGTGTACTATAGTGGCATGGTAATAAATCTTAACTTAAAATTTATCTTAACGATGTATTGAAAAATAAATGGGTCTAGTATTTTAGGTAGGTATCTTGGACATTGGTAATTGGACGATATTTTAATTTTAATTTTATATATTTAATAAAAACACAATATACAATGCCGATCTGTAGTGAGTCTGTCTTCACGTGTGATTTTCGTGAGTATCTACTATACTGTGTTTAAATTTTTTTTATTTAATTGAAATGGGAACAAAAAAAAAAAATAATATGATTTATTTGAAAAACAACTCTCTAAAAAACAAGAAGATTAATTTGTAAAATGAAAAATATTTAAATATAAGTAACGATTTGAAAGGTAGCGAGAAATCTCCTCGTTATATCTATATATATTAAATATAATTTACAATCACTGATTACTAATTGTGTTTTACTCTAAATGATTCTTTTTTTTCTGTTATTGATATTTTGATATTTCAAAAATTACACATGAACCAAAATGTATGGATTGCTTATTCATATGTTTCGACCACAACGGCCCGACTTTTTTTCCCCATCGCTATACCGTAGATGACTACGGGAATTCTATTACGTACGCGTAATAAACGCGTTCGCGCAGTAGTACGTAATTTTAAACGAAATCCGAGAGAAGAATACGGTCTCTCGAGCGACGTCTCTCGTGCGCAATAAAATGCGCAAACCCATCGGCCGTTCGAGGTCGGTCCAATCGTACCGAAAACACAGCGTGTCGCGTAAATAATAGTTTAACCGGCAAATAATTTTAATAAGAACAATGAAATGATTTTCTCACGTTTTCAGTATTTTTTTTCGGACACCGCACACGCTAAAAACGCGTGTTTCGTCCGCAACCTGGGTCCTAATTCCGTCCTCCGAAGGTAAAACGGATCCGCCTGGCGTACCTTTCGAAAACCGACCGAAATGTGTCGTTCGGAAATTACGTACGCTTTTCTGTACTCGGTGTAAACCGGATGTTCGGTAAGCGCATTTTTGTGACTCCAAAACGGATAACATTTCATCGTCACACGATTTTAGCCAGGGACGTGCAGTGCGCCTACGAGTGGTATAATCGTACGCGACGCGTTCGGGGCGTTCCGTTATCGGAGTGAATTCGAACGAGGTTTTTCGTCTTGCGCATGAAACGACATCGTCTACCTACGCGGCCCGGGAACAACTGCTCTCGCCTCGGCTCGGCTCGTCCGACAAATGTATTTAAACGTTCGATACGGAAAATATGTTGGTGAAACCGAATCGTATTTGAATGCGCGCAAAGTAACCCCAAAAACGTGTAGTACGTAAAGTTTAAGAATTACCGCTCCCTGGAAAGCGCTCACCGGTGTGCACAGTATTATATGCTGTATTTTACTGCTGTTATTGTTTTCGGACTTTTCACCGGCCCATGTGGGTGTACGTGTGGGTGTAACGTAATACGGTCTTACGATGGGCGATCGCGATTCGTTAAGCCTACCGGGTACAATGTGTACACTCTGTTCGGAACGACCGTTCTCGCGTTACGGTCTCGGCGAACGTTTTTATTGTTATTATTTTTAACGACTTTTGCCGTCCCGAGCCGCGAGCACTCCGGTAACGCGCGGTATAGTTCCGAAGGCCCGTCTTTACGAGAATTTAATAATATAACAACCGACGGACGTGCCACACATTTTGTAATACACATAAGGTACGCATTATGTTGAAATAAAACCACGCAGCCGGCGCGCGCATCGTGGATAAACGTTATGAAGCGTTATTAATAGCACTCGAAATATACGCACGTCCACTTTCGGTGAAACGGTTTTTGTTCAGAAATATAATATTTAGTGAAAACGTATCGCCGTAGGGCGTTCAAAGCGGAAAACCGATCAATTCTCTCGGCTTCGGCAAACGCTATACACAAATAGCTACGCACACGTGTAATAATATGCAAACCTGGACAAAACGAAATCGGCTGCTAAACGATTACGAACGGACAGCATAGAACATTATCAAAGTAACCCGCCACTTCACTTCGCTCTAAACGCCAACACTTCATACTCGTAGACTTGGTCGTAAACGTTGAAAACTCGTTAACATATAAGTAAATAAACAAATAATTTATGTACAGAAATGAATACAATTTTGGCCTGGAGTACTGTTATATTTGTAAAGTACTACCGGTTTCTCATTAAAAATTCATCATCAGAAATGTACAGTCAATAAAAACGCGACTAAATATGAAATTAATATAACTCGTTAAGTTTGTTGAGTTCGGCGATAATAACTCTAGAAAGCGAAAAGCTTTCTTTAAATGTTATAATACGAGTAGTATAGTGACGCCGAATTCCCCGGCCACGTACAGTTGTATACATTTTTATTTTTATTTTTCCAGAGTCCTGGAATACAGATAATCTATTATTTTTAATATCAATAGTCTAACCAACACACTCGACAATAACTAAATCACGTATATGTTCACGTCGTGAACAAGTTGTTCGTTGATTTATGTCATTGTTGTTGTTATTAATTAACCACTACGGTGTGCCGTCTAAGGCGTTTTTCATATTTGTTCATATATTCATTATTTAATTACTGTGCTGTGCCACTGCAGAGTCAGACGAACATTGTCATTTAAGCATTGATTCATTCATATATTGGACTTGTTCCTATATTATTAATTATTCCATTCCTATTTGAATAACCTCTGTACCTCTGTTTCGTTATTCACAATTAGTCAAATTACACATCTGTAGTAACAGGCGAACAAGTCGGCTCAATAATATCGCGAGCACTTGCCGTACCGACAATATTTCCAAATATAGGACGCATAATTGGAAAACATTTTCACAACTGTTATTAGCAAATAAAAACGTAATTTGAATAATAATTGGTGAAAATAATATCTACTAAATATAAGAACACTGAATGGAATTATTATTCTAATTGTACATCTATACTTTTAATATATTTTATATACATTAATGGTAATACAATAAAGACCTATGTCGAATTTTGTCAAAGCTCGTTTTTCATGTATCTTTCACGTTATTTCTTCTATTATGTGTGTAATGTGTTCCTATAGTTATTAGTACTAAAATAAGCCACTGGAAGTTAAGAGAATCGTATTTATATACAGAAATTACAGAATTTTTAGTAGCAAAATGGCCCGTCATATAGAGGCGACATTTTTTTTTCATGACCGATCTAACACATAAACTGTTTTTTACAACAGTGCCTTCAATTTATTGCACCTATCATTTTATAATATTATAACCAAAGTATGTTACACATTATATACCTGTAATAATTTTCGTTCCCATTGAATAAACAAACACGATGCATCTACACGTACAGTTTTTTGATTTTCAAATTTTCCAGTGAAAGAAAGACCGATGAAGATATTGTAATTATTAATATGAAGTTCAACTTGGTTTTTCGACTCTGTTGAAAATTTAAAAAAAAACCGAACAGGCCCTTATTCGGTGGAACAATTCATATGCAATCTCAAAAATCTTTAATTCAATTTTGTTCATGTACTAGATAAAATCAAATGGTATAAAAACCAAACCTGAATACTCGTGTCTTTGATACATCCCGGAGTAGATTTGATATTAAACAAGTTGCACTCTATGTTCAGCTTAAATTGATATTGTATACGGTCCTAAGCAATCGAATAGTTTATAGTATTTCAATTGAACACACTGTTTGTCGGCGAAGATTTTCGATTTATTTTAATCATACCTATGTAACGCTTCTACGAATTGTCACCGAGTACACCAACACGGTCATTGTATGATAATTCAAGTTGACACGATTTCACGATAATAAAACACGATGTGTGTTCTTTGCAATGGTATAAGAGTTACCTACGCAAAATGACCAAACAAAACGGTTTTTTTTTCTCTAAACGCATTCGTGGCGTACGGTTTGAAATACCAGGAACGTGTAAAGGGCTTAAAATTTCGAAGGACGAGACGCAGAGCTGTTGGAAACATTAGAATGACTTTCGTCGACCCCGGGGGGCTATATTTTTTACTCCGAAAATCGAAAACTTCAAATTTCATTACAGCACACTGTGTTGGTTTTTTTTCTATTTTTTATTTATTAACTTTTGAGAAACCGAAGTAGAACTACGATTGAAATACGATAATGTTCGTCGGACATGAAAACCATGCGCAAACAAGCGCACCGTTTCGTTCGTCCGGTTCGGTGTTCGTTCGTCACGTACTAGAACACGTAACCCGTTCCAAAGGAGCAGTACGAACGTAATACTTGCGGGCCGCGAAACGCCCGGTGCCCGGGATCGCGTTTCTCGCGGGATCATCGGACGCACGTTCAATTGGGGAATCGTCGGGAAACCTGCGGACGGACAAAACCGTTTTGCCGACTCTTGCGCGCGAACAACGTTATTCCGAATCAATCCTCGCGGGCGCAACGGCTAGGGACACGGTCGAGCCTAATTACAATATTGTTATTGCGTCCGGGAGACACACGCGCGTCACGTCTTAACGATCGTACACAATCGTCCGACTATTATTATTATTGTTGTTGCTATTAATAATAATACTATCGTTTGCCGTTCGGCGTCCGTGGGCCGCCGCGAGCAAGCACATCGGACGGGCGGGAGAGGGAATTGGCGATCGGACCGCGGACGGACGGACGCGCGTGTGTAATGAATTTAAAGGATGCGCACGCGCGCGCGCGAGGGTTCGTCCCGGAATCCAATTAAACTCGTGCGGTTCGATGGCGCGCGGTGAGCACCGCTGCGGGTCCGTGCATCATTTATTACTCCCGTGCGATCCTGCAGTACGGTCGCGCACCGCCCGAAAGCCCCGCCGTCGTCCGATTCGACTTTGCGGTCCGCACCGGTTCCCGGTTATTTTTCTTTTCTTCCGCCCCACGTCCAAACGGAGTTTTGGCGGCTGAGTAACGTCCGCGGTCCGGTGCCGTTCCGATGCGAACGGTACCCCGTTTTTGTTTCGCATTTTAGTACGATCGAATGTACCGCGGTTTAGCCTCGAACTTGTACGACTTGGTTTTTCGGCGAAACATTCGTTTTGTTTACGTGCACACAATAGCTATAGTAATATTTGTATGGAAACGCATAGGAATTATGACACCGCCTGCCGAACGAACCGAAGCCCTAAAACAACCCTGAGACGGCCGCATGACCGGTGAAATGCTCGGAAAATACGTATTCGCTAATTTTGCGATCTATAGATTTCTAAAACGAACCACTGACCGTTTCTGTTATGGTTTCTCGGCGCGACTGTTCACTCTTTGCACGTGCACTTCAAACGTCAACGTCGTCCCGTCGGTTTTGTTCGCGGCCGAAACAGATTTGAAAACCATTAGGGTTCATTTTTTTTTTTTTTCTCGTAAACAATAAATACGAACGGACGGAGCATAATAACCGTGAATAACGAATAGTTTAACCGTTCCGTACGATTCTATACACTTGTTATTCACGTATCTAATACTGAAAACTTTGCTCGGAACCATCTACGTGTGCGATGCACGTTTTACGACGCTTACGGATTCAACATGGCAATTATATAATAGCTATCTGGTCTACCTAGCTGGTAGGCGCACAAGTGCCCGTGGCCACGCAGTCGTGCCGAAAATACGGCACCGCTCGTATTCCCAGGACATCAACCGAGGGGAACGGGCGTTCTCTTCGGCGGGACATTTAATTTAATTTGAATAGCTCTCGACGGAACCTTTTGGAATACCACCGCTTGCACCGCGGACCCGACAAAATCCCCAGCGCGGTCTCGCCGACGTGCACGCGCCGACCAGTGTTCTCGCCGCGGGGCACAACCGCGACGGTCTGCGCAACGCGTTTCCCTCCGCGTACTCGCCACGAATTTTTCGGCATTGTCTTACACTGGTGCAAACGTCATGCTCGTTATGTTTGTGAAAACGTATTTTCAATCAAAGGACGGAAATGTTAATATTCCCTCTGGGTGATTAAAATAATTTTATAACGTCGGATTTCTCTCCCCCCACGCAATACTAAGATTCATTTCTCCCACAAAATCGTACACGGTCAACCATAGCATCGGAATAACGTTAAACATCGACGTCTAACCGAAACGTCGTCGTCGGGGCAACATTAATTAAAAACGCATTACGCCCGAGATTCGCAACGATTTCGTTTCTATTTTTCCGACGGGTCCATTTAGAACGGGCGAAGCGGCTGTGATATTGCGCTAAATGTTGTAGTACCGTTTTCTTATATCAACATCAAACATAACTACATGGATAGGCGGTAGATATTTACTGTAATGCGTTACAGTTTTTACTTCACGCGACATGTTATCCCTTACCGCGGCGGTCGATGAACGTTTTAGAAACGATATAAAAGCAAAACGTATCGCTGCAGTACCTACACGACTTGTCGCGTCATGTTTCGATAGTTAAACAACAATACCGATGCACCTACGGTCGGACGCGTACGTTTGAGGTGATCTATTTTTACTTTGCGATCCGGACCACGGTCCAAACGGCTTATGGTATATTTTGAAATAGGGGTTTTCACGATAGGAGTAGAGTGGGCAGTTGCCCCTCCTGCGAGTTGAAGTCTTATTCTGTAGTTGTTAAAAAAAAATGTTGATATTTTTGTGTTGTCCAGCTTCGTGCATCACGCGCCCCGTAGGATACCGTAGTGTTAACGTGTCTTTTTAGATACATGGCAGTAACGGTGGTTCATTAACAGTAAATATAAATAGTAAATATAAACTTCTTATCGGAGAGGAATGGTACAGTGAAGGCATAAATTATCGATTTTTGTTTAGCAACTGAAAACAAAATGTTTTATACTGTTCTTTTAAACGAGTATTAGGTTATTAAAATACAAAAAATTTACTGTGAAATTTCAATAATTATGTTACATTTGTGTTTGAACTAATGATATTCTTATATAAAATAAAAATACCTTCCTCATTAAAATTAATTGAACTGACTTAATTGAATAACCAAAATAGTATTCGTTTACCATTTATCACCTATAATATAATTGAATAATGTGGGACAGCGCTGTATACATATATTTATGTATACCTGAATATATATTCTGCCCCCCCCTGCTAACAAGATCTGCGCACGCTTATGATATTTTGGTACGTACTTGACTATTAACACACGTGTGACGTGAAATACGTGTTTATCAAAAGTATATGTTCGTTTTTATAATGATAAAACAAGTAATTGATTTTTTACTAAAATATTATTTGTACAGAAAGAAGAGTTATACGTTTTTATTTTGGATTTGAGGTCTGGTATGTACCACGCAGTCGCTTCCCACACGCACACACACACACACACACACACGTCCATAGGAGTCTCCTGCAGCTTTTTACCTCGACGAATTATCGATTTGCACATTTGTACTATGACATTTTTTCTTCTTCTCCTTAGACGACCAGACATGTAGAGGTAACGAACGATATTAACACGCGCCACGAGGCACATATGTCGCGTAGTGCGCACCAACGGGGTCGCAGGCGTATTCGATCATATTATTATTATTTCTTCCTATTTTCGAACACGATCGCAGTTCAACGTTAAACCGCATTACTCGTACGAAATATTTTTCAACCGCGGGAAATCTCGACATCGGATAACCAACGCGTGAGTCTCCGTCCGCGCATAGCATCGTAACACACCTCTCGACTAACCGTGCAATAGCGCCTACGAGTCATGTTGCACCCGACAACCGATCGAATCATTCGGGTTCTGTAGTTTACGCATTCACGGCGCGTTCGCAGTTCACAGCATTTTCATATTGCAGCGCCCCCCTCCCCACCCCTTTCGCTCCCGGTACGCCTGTCGTTACAGTACGTACGCGACGTCGGAAAACCGTTCGGCGTTTTCCCCGAACACTGGATGACTGCGTACGATCGATTTTTTCCAACTATCACTCGGAATAAATACACACGCAGACAATTTGTTATTCGTCTCTTTAGAAATGCACGCGAAAAACAATATTCGTGTACCGCGATGAAATTCATATTTCGCGTGCATGAGTAGCGGAATCGACGTGAGAATCGATGCGTGCGCGGAGTAAAAGGAACAGCACTCCGGTAAACAGCACGAAATAAAAGTAGATCGCCGCGCAGAACGTAGGTCAACAGCGGTATCGTATTTTACGAGTCGACTCAACAGACCGTACTATTATTATTATTACTATTGTTGTTATTACTATTAATATTACCTATTTTCGTTGAAAATGTTCGTAGGAGCCGCTACGTGTTACAATGTTCCGACGAAAATCGTTTTTCTAGTCGAATAAACCATACCGGAAAAACGGATGAAAATGCTGTGCGATAACTTCATTCGTTGCGTTCCGAGTATGCACTCGCGTCGACCGTTTTCGATATCTTATTGGAAAAATGAAACGTCAATAATAGCAATATTAATGATAAAAACAATAAGGAAATGGATACGTGAGAAGTAGTATTGGTGTAGCGCCAATTGTGGACAAGATGAGAGAAAATAGGCTGAGATGGTTTGGGCATGTGATGAGGCGAGAGGAAACGAATGTAGTAAGAGTGGTTATGAAGATGGATGTTGAAGGGAAAAGAGGAAGAGGAAGACCAAAAAAGAGATGGTTGGAGACTTTGGAGAATGACATGAGGGCTGTCGGTGTGTGCAGAGGAGATGTGATTGACCGAGTAAAGTGGAGCGGTAGGACAAGGGTGGCCGACCCCAAATAGTTGGGAGGAAGGCGAAGTATAAGAAGAATGATAAAAACAACAACGAGTGTGCTATAATACACGTAACAATGACAATATCGTGAAACCGTCGATGACGGTATACGTCATAATTATTCAAAGGTGTACATGTGCGACAAACACCGTGTGGCGAACATAGGCCCAAAAACCTCGGCTCGCGTTCACCGGACGACGACGATTGACCGTCGCCGCGGATAAATGATCAAAACGGATCAACTTGCATCGCTCTACGCGCGCGGATGCCCGCACTGTACCGCGTGGGCGCACTCCGAAAACGTAGCACGCGTGCTCTCTCGTAACAACAAACGTGTGCCGTCGGCCAATTAAATTGAATAATTTAATCCGCTGCACTTGAGAACCGTGGAACGCACACCTGTACGTCCAGAGCACGCGTTGAACAACAATAAAAATAAAAAAACTCCGGAGAAAATAATAAAAACGATCGTGACTTTATGCCGCTCCGTGGTCAGGACCATTAGACCATCGGCGTCTCGATCTACCTGACCGCGGTGCGTGGGACGCGAAGGGTGTCGCCGCGCGAAACGGCCATCGTACTTATTACACACGCACACGCGTGTGTAAACACGTACGTATATCGTACATGAATTATACTGCATTTGTAAATCATATCGTGTACAACCCGTGGCGTGCCCGGAAATTTTCAATGGTGGAGGGGGATGTTATAAGTAATAATGCATTCAAATGAATTGTCGCAGTAACACCGCATGAGGGCCTTTATGTTTCAAATCCTCCAACATGATTTTCTAGCTTGCGATCGCGATTACATTTGGCGAGATCTTCTACGGATTTAAATTGTCACGCACTAAATACCAAGTTTTTCGATTGAAATAGCGCCATTATATGGTATAACGTTTTATAGCGTTATCAACGGGCGTTCATGAAACTTTGGCGCGGCACAATTGTTTTCTTACAGACCCTCAGTTTAGATAATGGTTGTTTTGCAGCAACACTTCAGTTAAAGTAAACAGTCTTACATTTTATTGAAAATATCATACCGTATTAAGCACTGTGCAAATAACAAATAAAAATATCAGTCACGCAAAAACAAATATTTAGTTATAAGGTTAACCGGTGATTCCCCGGAACTAACACTTTGAATTCTTCGATTATTTCTTCATAATCAAGTTTCGTATACGTGCTCCTTGATCGACACTAAGCGCGCCTTGATTCACACTAGCACAAAGTTTGGAATTTACAATATTTAGTTTAGAAAAATCTCTCACGAATGAGCAACTTGTAACAGGTATTGTACCGAGTAATTCCATTGTTATATAGAATCTAATAATAATGTCTGCTCTGTCAGATTGTCCTAGCCATTATAGGTACTGAGTAATAGTAACCGTTGATGAGTCTCCAGGTTATTCGGTGTTTAGAATATTCTTTACCAGTTTGATTTCGGTTTGAATGTATCAATAGTATTATGAAATTTTTCGACAAACGAGCATGTGTAATAATTATATAATTACTATCAATGATTATATGATTTATTACATTTCCAACCGCAGAAATTATATATAAAGTTTCTTGATTTAAACGTGAATTTAAACCATCTTACATTTCATCCAATGTTACAAAATAACAAGAATACTTCGTTTATTTTCTTTTAGATCCTGCAGCATGTTGTGTATCTTCATTAAGATCAACTACACATGATATTATCCGTTTTCTAACTTTTGGAACCTTTATATTAAATTCAGCACAAACTTTTAATGTAAAATCATATAGCCCTTCGAATTCGTTGTCATTGGAATAAGTCATAAGTTCAGAAAGAGTAATTTTCAATTCTGTTATCAAATCAATTGCAATTTGTAGTTCGAGTTTTTCCGAATCCGAATCTTATATATCCCGACGTCGTAACATATTGGCGCAAATCGTTTTATCAGAATTGAGTTACGGACATGGCAACATAAACAATAAAGAAAAGAATAGGACCGAAGTCTTACCAATGAAGTAACATCATTATGTCAATATCATTCACAGGTGTACAACAAATTTCATATTAGTTGAAAAAACAATAAAAAAATAAAAATAAAATTGTGTAGAGAAAATCAGGAAACCAAAATTCGAGGAGTTAAATATTAAAACAGTTACAGGTGCGACACAGATCGTATATGTATAAATATAATGAACGTTTATAGTGGATCATAAGTAGGGTTCGGAAGTTGTTGGAATTGCATATTGTTCTGTATGTTTTCAATTTATAGCAGCCAAGCTAGAAACTATAATACTATATTAACTATAGAAACTATAAAATGGTGAGTTAAAAAATTGAAAATTGAAAACACATATTTGGCATATTTGTCAATTTTAGCTAAAAAAAAATGCATTTTTCATTGGTTTTGCATTCATATTATGTATATATTTCACATTTTTCTAAAAAACATTTTAGTAACTTTAAAATTGTATTTTCCTCGTCTTTATATTTCAATTAATATTGAATGTATTAAATTCAAAATTTTCATCGAAAATATTTATTGCCATAGTTTCAATCACTTATGATTCATAAATAACAACTTTTTGCTAATAACTTATAAAAAGTAATAACTCTAAGACAGCTCAAATAACTAACAAGCTGTTCTCTGTAAATCGATAAGAAAAGAAAATGAGGATATCACCCCTAACTTGCCCCTCCCCTGGTAGCACACCTCTTTATGAAAAGGTACACGTTTATTTTCATCGTACACGCGCGCACGATACGTTAAAAATGTATCGCACACCCGGCCATGAATATAATTCTTAAAAATATCTGTCTCGCTCAACTGTTTTTTTATTTTGCCGTCCATATTCACTCAAACCCAGTGGCGTGTTCAAAGGGAATGGCTAAGAGGGCTATCGCCACTAAACCCCGTTATAGACGGTGTTTATATGTGTTAACTAAACTAGTATTGGTACTACTGTTTGGTGTTAAGTATTTTAAAACTTCGGTACTAATCAAATGTAAACGAATAACGGGTGTTCGTCTTTGGTACATATGCGTATTACTTCTACCGAGGTGGCCACTATGTTTTTTGATGGTCGAACGTCGTGTCGACTCTCGTCGAAAACTATCATTTTATAATCACTACAGTTTCTTCACCACGTTACGTCGCGCGGCGATGTTGCCACAGCTGACATCTGTTAATTTATTATTATTGTACTTCATGAAGTCTTCTTCTTCTTCTTCTTCTACTTCGCCTTCCTCCCAACTATTTGGGGTCGGCCACCCTTGTCCTACACCTCCACTTTACTCGGTCAATCACATCTCCTCTGCACACACCGACAGCCCTCATGTCATTCTCCAAAGTCTCCAACCATCTCTTTTTTGGTCTTCCTCTTCCTCTTTTCCCTTCAACGTCCATCTTCATAACCACTCTTACTGCATTCGTTTCCTCTCGCCTCATCACATGCCCAAACCATCTCAGCCTATTTTCTCTCATCTTGTCCACAATTGGCGCTACACCAACACTACCTCTCACGTATTCATTCCTTATTCTATCTTCTCTTGTCACTCCACTCAACCATCTAAGCATTCTCATTTCCGCGACACTCATACTTTGTTGTTTTTATTGTACTTCATGAAGTAATTATTATTATTACAACAGTAATTATTATTACAACTATTTTAGAAAATGCTGGAAATGCACTTTTATAAGATTTGTATCGGGGCAGGGAGGGGGTGTTAGGTGAACTCTGAAGTCCTCTGTTACCTAACCTGCCAAAATAAGTGTTTAGCCACCCCCGTTATAAAATCCTGGCTACGCCACTGCTCAAACCTCGTGGAGACACGAAGCGCTCGTCGCGTGATCCGACGAGTCTCGTGTCGGCTCCAGCGGAACATCAAACATTTCAAGGGACAGAGGTCTGCGTGACACCGGACCCCCACGGCACAACTGGTTGTACGCGTTCTGAACGTGCGGGCCGGACCGCGGGATCATTAGCTGCTCCGCTGAAGACGGACACGGTCGTCGTGAATGACTTTTGTTATTGTTTATTGTTTTTTCGACATCTAAGACCTTGACGGTTTACGTGTACGGACGGTCGTGATGTCCGACGGTCATTAAACACGATAATGACCGTTGACCTTTTGTCTCACGTCAACCCCTCCGACCCTGCGCACCGCCACCGACTCGCTCGTAGTGATGTCTTTACAACGTTGAACTTTACGAACAACATCGCGTGACTTTCACCTTCGCTGAATTATGTTTACGACTAGAAATCTCGACGATTAATTACATTGTTTTCGGTATTTGTGTACGTTTAGTATTATTACTACTCTTTATTTTCTACACTTCATAGAAATCAAGCTATGTTTGTACAATGTATATATTATGCGATGATTCCGTCTCATTCGTCGGAACCCCGGAACCTTTCACCGGACAACTAACTGTTTTATGTGGAATCAAACAATTAAGTTGATTTTCGTATAAATCTCGTCGTCACACGTTCATTTAATTTTGAAAAAATACACACACACACACACACATTTACTAATAATATATGATATTTAGAAACTCGTGATTCCCATGTACTTCAATAATTATTTGTCTTGGTATGTAAGCCAAGTACAGACGATTGTCGCGTCCACTGTGACCTTTTACTTCTTTGGTTCGTGAGACTATCCTAACCCGACAGCCCAGTTATATTCGTGTTAAGAACATGGCGATAAAACCCCAATGAGACCCGTAGAAAGGCCAGGTATAAGAATGGGGACGTGAAAACTGTCGATGCCATAGCAGCGGGAATTCGATTTCCTGTAGGTACGTACACCGGACTTAACGACAGGATTTTAAATTTGTATTCGACGAAAAAGTTTTATACGGTTACACGCGTCATCGTTTATTAAACATAAGTTTCTTCGTTGCACGCTGAGCATAAACTATTTTCGTAATCGAATGAAGAGGCAAATGTTGTTCCTCATTAATGTAATATGTGAAACATACAATTATGAGTAATAAAGAAATTACATTGATGTTCATTTTAATATGCATTTTTTTTTACCATACAGCTCAACGTTATTATGAACAATTGCAAGCAGTATTTTGGTTACCATCTACCTAAGTATATAATATAAATATTGGAAATATATATATATATATATATAATATATAATATATATATTAGTTTATAAACAACCTAGCAAATATTATGTGATTAAATAGATGAATTGAAAAGGTTTTTTTTCAATGTATTATCGGCAAAATTAATTTTAACAAACAATCGGAAGAAGATTATCGAGAAATGTAAGCGAAATGGATTTTATGTGGTGTTCACTGTTTAGTGACCGATAATGGAGCGCAAATTCTAAGAGAGTTTAATACGTTTAGAGTGAGTTACTACAACTACATATATAGAAAGGTGCTTTAATTGAGTTCGGTAGGATAGGTATTAGATACTCGTACCGATGTTATCTAACTTGAACACTGTAATGACCAACATGCACTGGTAAGTACGGGCAGCTTTCTGTATATAGATGATATGGCAACCACAGCTTAAGTCTAAATCATTCGAGCAAGTGCTTAAGACGACGTTAAGTAGAGTTAATTTAAAAGAATATGTAAAAACGTGTACAGGCAATAAAAATGCGCGTATTATAAAACTTATTAACATATTGCAGTTTGTTGATCGAGTTACTATAGTAATATAGTAATATTATGTGTATACAACAGTAATACGCATTACACGTTAAAAGTAAATATTCTGTTAAACCGGTCCTGGTTATGTTAGTTTTTTAACAGTCTAAAATGTAATTGCTTTGTTATTCTCGAAGATGATCGGTAGTTTTTAGTGAATAAGATTGAATTTAATATTAACTTCGTCTCTACGTCGTAGTTCTTAACGAACGTAGAAATAATTATAAAGTGATTGTTGTTGTTGTTGTTGTTGTTGTATATAATACGGTGATGGAGATACATAATTATTTTGGTATAGTGACCGAACCGTATACGCCGCTGGATTTGGTGTTATATGAGTATGAAAAACGTGGTGCAGGATTTGACGACGCAAGTCACACGGAATGGTTTGTGGATGCGGTGCTTAAAGGAGCGAATATCAATAGTCCTTTTTTATGGAACATCAAAAAGAACGTTATTCGCTAGACTAGGTGTGAATGGGCAATAACGTTTTATGGAGTGGTATCGCAGTAAGCTCGACTGCGGATACGAATACTAGGTCGATATCAGATATTATGTTTTGGTGTTGCGGGGATGGCTTGAAATTACGTTAAGTACCATGAATTGCATCTCCCCCATCCCTCTCCGATTCACAACTACAAAGGTGTATCTGTGCGGTATACCAGAAGACGGTCTAGAGATAAGAATAAAGATTCGTCGCGCCAGACAGAGAACTAACATGAACAAGCGGAAGATTTTCTTTCCCCTGTCACCTCGTTCAGCGTAATTTAAGGACGACGATTATGTGTGGACGAATTTAAATTATTTGCTACGGTGCGTTTTTACCGATGACACGAAACGGTGGTGTTTTCCCGACCATAACGACGTAAAACACTTACCAATCGGCAGGTAAATAAAACATTCGATAACGCGTTGACCTTGTTAGGAAAACAATGTATCGGTCGTTCAAATAATGTGTTTACGCGGTACGCAAGTCGACACCGAACTGTACATCACGGTACAGGTATACAGGGGCGCGTTAACAGACTCTCGTCATACCTACGCTAACGGTCGGGATGAGCAGTCCAGATGAACAGCACACATGTTTAGATAACGTTGTTAAACAAAAATCTTCAGTAGTATCGTTATATATCATATGACTGTTTGTCGACTGCAGAACGGTTACAGGGTTTTTTTTAAATTTTTTTAATTCATCGATTTACATTACAACACGTTTCAGACGTACCGAGGTAATTTTAACTGTTTTTCGCTCTCTAGTTTCACTCTGGAGCGTACACATTTATGAAGAAAACATTTCTGGCACGCGGCGAAAAAAAGTCGTACGTTCAAAAGTTCGCTTAATATTTGCACGTAACTTAAGCTGTGGACACGAACCGAGACCGAGTTAATGCAAATGACCGAATGTTTAAACTCATTCTGGATTATATGACCAACATTATTTAATGTAACTCTGTAACACCCATAGAACTTTTTTAATGTTTTTTCGAACAGTTTTATTTTATTGTTTATTTGCATTTCATATCAGAGTAGTATTTATTATACCGCACGTGAAATATGTGTAATATTCGAGAAAGATGCAGAACGAAGAAATACAGCGAATGTTAATGAGTACTTTTTTGAATTCACAAACAGAAACTGTGGTCTATACGAAATCGTACGTGGTATACCGACATCGTGGCGTCGTACACATATTTATACCGCGCTGGTAACAATCTGGTACAACTTCGTTTCCGCGACGACGTGCGGAACTGAATGATATTCTAAATCCTATTTTTAATTTTCATGAACAAAATTTTATTTTATTTTTTTCGCATGATTTAAATCTCCTAAGAACCGCGATTGATGATCGGCACACATGACAGCGGCGCCCGTAATTCCATCGCGCGGCCGAGTTCCTCCGAACGGACGATTTGCAGCAGACGGTACGGGCAGAGTCAATGGTTCGACGAATCGATGCGAAATGAATGGCCGACCAAATCCGTTGCCAATGACCGCAAATTGTTTGAAACATCCGCACAGCGACTTCAGCGATCGTCGATCAGACGTTCGAAAACGACAACGGACTTAACCGGTAACATATGTATGTAGGTACATACAGGGCCGTCCTGATTATTTGTGGGGCTTGGGGCAGAGTAAAATTGCGGGGCCTTAAATATCGAAAATGTCATTATCACGCATCAGTTGCATATTGAAACTCAAATGTGCGCAAATAGACTTAACAAATATAGTACCTTGCACTTACAACAATATGAATAAGTAAATAAATTCATAACGCAACATGTCATATAATTAAACTTAATATAATAAATCCTGTCCAACTGTGGCGAGAGCGCGGAGCCCGGGGCGAGGGCCCCGCTCGCCCTGCCCTAGGGACGGCCCTGGGTACATACGACGTACCTATGTATTTTGTATGCAATCGAACATTACAGCAATGTGGTTAGATTAAATATCGAATAACTATTATACAACGAATATAAATTTAAACTTAAATAAGGAAGCCAAAGGAATTGATGAAATTGATTATGGGATGAATGATAGGGATGGAGCAAGAATTGAAGAGAAGATTAGAGTCGGGAGTAATATAACCGAAAGAAGATAAAAATTAAAAAAGGAATTGTTCGCTAGAAAGAAGGAAATAATAGTTTATGACATGGTTAAAACCGCAGATTGAATTCACTTGAGATCTAGTACAGAGCGAGGAAAAATTAATAGACAACTTAAAATAGTGACAATGAGTAGGCTATGCCCAATACGGAGGCGGATAAGTACCACGACTGATACGTTTAGAATTATTGAAATAACTGTTGTTGCTTGGGATTACAGAGGCAATATGTCTGTGCCATGTGGCGAAGTTATGTGGTAGAGAGGACCAATTTGATTGTCAACCGTTGCGAACAAGCTTAGGATGGATAGGAAGGAGATTGGAAGCAGACATTTTGGAGACGGAAAAATCCATAAAGTATTTAGTGAAAAAAGAAAGATAGTCAGCGAGGGAGGTATCTGTGTAGAATGCGAAAACTGAAACAATTTTCCGTGATAATTCGTTCCGGCGTGAATTTTTCAAATATTTTCATACGGTTTTTTTTTTTTTTTTAATTGCTTCACGTCTTTGAATAGTTCACGTTTTCGCTTCACTCGGTAAAGCTGCACAGGTCGCGAGTTCGGTGTGTCGTGGTCAACATAGCGGTAGACTGGTTGTAATTATAACACGCAGTTTTTCTCTAAACTTTTATTATGTTAACTTTACTCAAACACATCCCAAACAATTGAATCCTTTTAGGCCATGTGTCATATTACGTATATACTATACAACAACGCTCTCCATATTATGTTATATTTCGCGTTGTTTATATACGACATAACTTCAAGTGAAAAACTTGTATTTCTTTGCAAAGTGGTTTTCGGTACGGTATAAAAGTATATGAGCTCGAGTGAACTCGTATTAAGTGTGTGGATATACGGAAACAGAAGGTTTTTTTTATCAAGCGCAAAGTTTATGAAAAACTATAGTTATTAAATTGTTACCGATATCGCATAACATATTGTATAATATTCACATGGTGAACACGGATACGATATTTTTCTTGTACAATAACCACACGGTTACCAATTAGTGATTGCGATTTATTGTTTTTTCCATTACTACTTCGGATCACGTATTGTTAGACGACGTTTCCCATCGTTCTGGTAGAAATAAATTTACTACACAACCTACAGACATGTTTCAAAGAAATGTTAGTAATATTAAGTTAAGACCCGAGTCCTATGTACACAACCGTATAGAGAGAAAGGCACAAGTCGTATATTCCATTCCAATTTTTTTTTTTTATTCTAATGCGGATCGAGGAAGCATAATTTTATATATTATATAGTAGGGTATGCCCATGACACATTCAGACTACGGTGTTTAGGATCCACCCTCCTATCAACACCCACACATACTTATGCGCACGCACAAAATTGTCGACCATTGTCAAAATTATATTTTAATCGAATAGTTCAAACTTCGAGTGTTGCGGCAGGGTCGTATAAATCTACAACTCCTGTGTACAGTACGTAAACGTAAAAATCATCGAAACATCTCACGACGGAATTGCGTCCTAGACCCGTTGCTGATCGTGCGCCGCGGCGTTACGTATGCGAAAAACACTGCGTGCACATGCAACCACAAAGGGTTGATAACGATGCGTGCGAGACGTTTTGCGTCGACGATAGTGACGAAATACATTTTCATAACCGGCCAATGCCGTGCACAAATGTTTCGCTAGTGCGCATTTCGTACATCACAGTAAAATCTTGTACGATAATACGAGTGTTACACGTTCACAATGTTCCGGCGGTTTAGACGTGTTGACTGCTGCGTCGCGGCATATCCCATTATTATTATTATTACTACTCAATCGATTTATTCACCGCTTACACGCCCAATGCACATACATACTTACGTACACGCGTAGGCTTAGCGTCCACGATTATACTTACGCGTACATGTATACTGTACGATGAGATTTGCATTGAAATGTAACGGACGTCACGTAACATTCGATTCGTTGCGTACGATTAGAGCTACGAGTATATAATAACACGTACAACTCGCGGATTTCGGCCCGACCTCATGAGACCTGGGTTGATGGGCTGTGAAATTCAAAAAGCGGCATATGTCGCGCTAAGCCGATCGTAATTTTTTTTTCTTGATGGCAGTCATCGGATTCAAAAGTGGGGTGTCGAGACGCGTAGAGGGATACACGGAATGTTCTTTGCACGTATCGTGCAAAACGCCGCGGGACAGTGTCTATGTGTTTGGCTGCACTTGTGAACGCAATGGCCGTCCCGTAACTCTCTGTACGTCACACGTTTCGACTGCTTCTAATCTTACAGTATCCTGCCCAAAGTGGTCTCGCGATGTTTCGAGCGCTAGTTCAACGTTTCGTTCCCGTGAAATCGGTTGCACGGCGACGACTGTAATGCAGGCCAAACATCTCGCATTTGTTTTGATATCAACAGCGCGAACGTTTTAAACCGATCATTTCACGCGACTTTATAAATGCAACTATTGTACCGTGTCGGGAGCACCGTTGTGTTCTACAGGTCCAGAAAATATTCCGCTGTCCACAGAGGACCGCGTATGCGGCGGTGCAAAAGTAAAGCAATTATCAAGCGATTAAAAGTTTCTGAAAGTATAAAATCGTTTAAAGTTCCGTACACACTGCACGAATGACTCAATAAAAAGTTTGTCTCCCAGTGATTATATTCAGTCCGCATGAAAACTTACAAACACCAACATTAATATGATATTTTTCAGAACAAAAGTTTTGCACGATGTTAGCAATAATGTACTCGGTAGCTTGTAATATATTATACGTTATGGTTGGCGACTTTCACAAACTCACGAGCAATTCCAACTAGGTCAATTATGAGAAACCGTCAAATGCGAATTTTGGACATTTTTTCCTCCGATTATCGGTCATCGTCAACGTGTATAACGTAGTTGTTTTGGTATCGTGATTATTTAGTAGTCCGGTACATTTTTTTGCTCAAGGAGTTCTTAAACTAATCAACGAACATCGTTGTATAATATTAATGTAATAATAATAAACGTTCAAACTTTTGCACGCACTTATCACGTTCTATTGCTGTATAAAACAGTGATCCCCATCCAAGGGGGTACGTCTTCCTGGGAGACTGTGAAAACATTGTTGGTGTGGTGCTCAGAGGATCTATGGATCTATGGATAATTCGATACAAAGGGCAAAAAAAATGCAACGTCATCAAATCAATCATCTTTATATTAAAATTATTTTTATTGAAACCATTGTTTTCGTGTATTATTTTTTATAGTGCAGAATATGTTAATAATTAACTTAAAATCATTTAAAAGTATTATAGCGTAAATTGAAAATCTCTTGGTTACTTTGAATTTTAAAAATAAAATTTTAGCCTTTTTTACAGCGAATTCATTAGGGCTCCATTATTTATTGACATTGCAACTGGATTGTCTATTGATACAATAGGCAAATGGTTAAGTCTTGTTTACTCTGTTATAGATCGTAGGTATGTATTAATCAATTTTAGTTTGCTAAAGCTTCGTTCTCACGAAGCAGAAGTAAACGGTATTGTAAGATATATTTAGTAAACAACTGAAATAATTGGGAATGAATCTTGAAGAGAATTTTTATAAATAAAATTCAACATTTCAAAAAAGCTTGTTTTCTTTAAATTTTCATCTAATTTGTAAACATTCACTGAAGCTTTGTAATCCTGAAATGAATTCAAATTTGTCATTATCATATATATTGCATAAATCAACTCCGTATCTTTCCACGTATTTCGTAGGCAACGCTTAAATTATTTTCAGATCTAAAAATAAAAAAATCTAAAACAACATTTTCCGTAAACTTAATACACGACGGGTTACTGTACGTCAACTACGTTATGACATCGGTATTTAACAACAAATGACTGATACCCGTTATATTTTGTTTGGAAACGCGTTAGTGTTTATACATATTTCATGTTCATGACTTTTTATTTATCATAAGCTTAAGGGCGCCCGCACACCAACAGCGCCTGAAACAAACTTACCCGATGCTCTAGATCCGGCACTGGCGGTGCTAGTGGTCATCTAGTAGTACATTTATTAAATTTTTAAATCATCAACACGAACGGGTGAAAACGAACCGAGACAAACGGACCATCGAATTTTTTTTTTTCTTATTAGAAGAACTCGAACAAATCGAGGGTGGGTCGAGTGGGCACGAGGACGTTTATTTTGGTTCTATATTTATTCGGCTCTATAGAAATCAAGAGGTCCCTTGTCCCGCGCGGCATACGAATAGCAATAACGATGATAATGATGATAATAATAATAATACCGCGGTCGGAGTTGATTAATGCGTGTAATTTACGCGCGTATGAATAGAGACGACCGGAGTCGGCGAACCGTGCGGCACGGACGACGGAGATCCGGACGCGAGGACCGGAAGCGCGGAGGGCGGCGCAGGCGGCGGAATGGTGCGCGAGCGGTACGGACCGCACGAGCGAGCCGGTACGTTCGAGATGGCCACGGTCGGCGGCGGGCCGGCATCGGGATGCGCAGCGGCGGAGTTCGCGGTGTGGCGGCTGACGGGACGGGCCGCCGGTGGCCGCCGGGTGCTGTGGTTCACGGCCAGGAAGGATATGCCGCGGTCCGCAGCGAACGCCGTGCGCGCGCTGGAGGTGTGGACGGACCGGGACGACGGGCGCCCGTTGAAGGTGGTGTTCTTGCGAGAATAACCGGCGCACGTGCGACACGTGAAACGTGCATCGTGTGTACGCGAATATACATATCGCATGTATTACACACGCCGTATTTATTATTATTACGTACTGTCGGAGTGCGCGGAGTCCCAACGGGTCGTAGGAAACGGATTGCAGACTTGTTGGTACAGCATGTTAAAACACACGTGCGCCCGCTGACCGGAAGCGGACGGATCGCACGCGCATCGGTCCGTCGGTAACGCCGACGAAATCAACCGGGGGGGGGGCAACTTTTCCGGCTGGTGCGGATGACGTCGTACGCGAACGTTACTGACAAGAAAAAAACCCGACCGTCATAAGCCACTAAGCAGTAACTCCAAACATCGTAGTTTTCAGGAGAGGATAAAACAGTTTTCAACACTAAATTATTTGGAGTTACTGCCTATTGCCCTCTGATCATTGTCATTTATTCGTAAAGTGAATACAACAATACTAGGGAAAAAAGCAGTAACCCCATGTCACTTACTACTTTTTGCTCTAGTATATGGACATACTGCTTATTTGCTTCTTATCTTAATAAATTCATGTACATACCGCCTTTTCGGTTATTTTCTTATCAATTTATGCGATCCGCGCGCGCGTCGGCCTACGTATTTTTCGAAACATCGATCCGGTAAGAAACCGAACAGAACGGGACGACACTATCACTATTCCGTCGGTGTAGACTATTTTCAGTACGTCAACGTATCGCGCCTATCGAGCAGCAGATCCTCGTCACCACCTTTCAATCGTATTTAAATGTGTTTCATCCCATAAACAAAACGAATCCTCCTATCGTTTCTCGCAGAACAGAGTTTTTCGAACAAACGTTGAAAATTCTATTGTCGTTTCCGTTTCGTTTCGATAAAAAAATAAAACGCGTAGCGCACGCGAAAAAAAAAACAAATACTTACTACGGTTCGGCGGTATCCGAGTATTGCATTTGTACAGCGTATAGAATTATAATAAAAACGTTGTCCGATAAAAATACCCGTACTACACCTACCTAGAATACTTGACACATTTATTTTTTACTTTGTCGTTACGGTACGTTAGGAGTTAATATTTATTATTGTGATACGTTTGTATACAGAATGCTAACAAAAACTCTTATTAAGTTTTCTTCGACATCAACCGGATAGAATTTATGTTTCATATTTATGCACGAAATGCTGCGCATTTTCCAACGTGCATGGATAATGCTGAAATTAGTCAAATGCTAACGTTACCCGTAACACATGTATTCCGTATTACGTTATGCAGATTTTTATAAAAACTGGTGCACAGTATCGTATGCGCTTCGGTTACATTACGTCTTCGACCACACCAAACCACCGTAAAATCATTTGAGCAGTGGTTTGGTTTTCTCTAGTTTGCATTTCCACGGGTTCAACATAGATGTGTACGATTTTCATTTAAATTATGCAACTTCAAATTAATTGTAAACACTTATAATTTAAAATTTGAGGATCCTTTTGTTTTTTTACATTACTCGCCGTTACATTAGCTCATTTGCTTAATGGTTGGCACGTAATACGCGTAAAAAGATACCCGTGCGGAAGATTCGATTTCACCATTGGAAATAACCCTGTATACTGATTGTTATGTTATAACGATCGTTATACCCGCATCGTGTCTTCGTTCGGTCAAATAATGTGATGATGACCAAGTATATTGGCTGCTGAAGCATTAAAGTGTGCCGAGTAAAGAATTTTTAATTATTTAACGAGGAAAACGTAAAAACGCTTTGTGCTGCCTTGATCCATGAGCTACTGCATGGGGATACCGGGCAATACAACTCTATTCTAATAACGGGCGATCAACAGCACGATAGAACAGTAAAAGTTTGGGTTAAATTAGCATCTTCGAACTCGATAATATTATCGGTGTCTTACTGTCCGATTTGCTGATAATATTCGAAAATTCATATCTGCTAATAACCAACACCAGTTCATTTTGTTGACGGTTTAGTTAATAAAATGTTACCGTTTTCGAAAAATACAAAAAATATTACGTGACATACACGCAAGTTTTCAAGTATCCGCGTGTACAAGAACGGCACAACCGCGGGATCTGAACAACGGTTTTCGAGACTTTCAAAAAATGTTCTGCGTGTATACACGTAAATATATTTCAACATTTGAAGACAAATAATGCCATATAACTCAATTACAGTCAAACGTGTTCCAAATACCGGAATCCACGTGCGTTATACTATATCTCACATCCCCGCAGTAATCAATGAACTCTCTCGATGAACATCAAAACTCAGATATCTTGGACCGACGTTCGATTTCACGTGTTCAGCTCTTTTCACGGCGATATTCCATAAAAGCACATTTATTTTCGATATACCGCGATAAACGATACTTCCAACCGATAATCGACATTTCGTAGTATATCTATAACCCGTTTTCATGCGCATTTTTAAAATTATTTTTCGACGATCAAATTCCGTAAATAGGTCAATAATAACATTGTACTGCTCTTATGTCGCTATTTGTGCAATATATTGATATTGTACTTTTTACACGTGTACCCACAACAGCTATAACCATCAAATGGAACGACTAAACATTCACTATGTTTGATAACAGTCGTAGTTGTAGTGTATGTACTCGTAGTATCAAGGTAAGTGAACAATATTTTATTTGAGATTAAGTTCAAACTTCAAAATAATATGTCTCATTTGACTCGAATTCATTTGTTTTCGATCGACGATCGCATTCCATCAAAACAATAATTATTATTCTCCGTCCGTCAGAAGAAAAATATTAATATTTTATTTTAATCCATTATGAATAACGAAAAATAAAAATTATACCTCCAAGTCACAGTTTCAATGTTGCAATTAATACTTTTAAACATATTATTATTTAAATATTTAGCTGCAGGTGTACAAGTTTGTGTTAAACTCAATAGACGTATTTTAATCTTGCAGATGGTAAATACTACCAAAAACCTTTCAAAGCAATGTGAATATAATAATCAAAACTTTTATAAACTTTTGTTTAAAAACCGAATCCCAAGTAGAATAATAATGTACATTTTATAAATGTCTACTTGGCGTTAAGTTATTTGAATTAATTTTGTTCGCCAAGTTCGCGACAGATTTGTTTTTCAACAGTTTTATAACGCCAATATAGGTTAAAATTTAAAACAAAATACACACTAATACATAATCCATTTGTATGCCGAACCGCGTCAAGCTTAAAATATAACAATCCCACAACGATTAGCTTTGTCAATTCGGGAAAAATGGTTTTTCATCACATTCGAAACAAAACCAGTGTTCTTGAACAATCCGAAAATATCTGTCTCCACTAGGTTACCCAAAACAAATAACAAAAATGTTTTCACTTTCAGCCCGCTAATGCACAGCATGCGGTATTCGTGGTCATGACTACGTGCAAATCCGCAGTTTTAGTTTGGTATCGGTTAAGGGTTACTTTTTTTCACGGCTGTCCGGTCGTCTTCGTTTGGGATTTTGCAATGAACGCGTTTTTGCAGGGCCAACGAGAACGTTTGAGAACCCCGGGGCTGATCGGTTCCAAGCCCCCTAACACTTATTTAGCCAAGATATACGTACTACTTGTACATACTTTAGTTCAATGAAAATATTAAAATTTTGCATCTTATGCTACGGCGAATGAGATTATAAAACAAGCTTTTCGAATAAAAAGCTGAGACGACGGGTCCTTTGGTAGGTTCGGGTCCCGGAGCTCAAGCCCTCATTGTCCCACCATCTCGTCGGCCCTGCGTTTTTGCAACGGTAAATCACGCGTTTTATGGTCCTGCTGCTCCTTAAACAAACAGTAGGATACGGGCACGCATTGTACCCATACGCGACGATGTAGCGCACGACGCGCGTTATGCACATATCCTCGGACGAACCGACCGATTGAGGACGACGCAGTGCAAAAGGAACACCATAAGACCGAGAACGTCGAATCACGTGATACAAGAAAACAGAACGGTCGTCGTCGAAAACGAAAAAAAATAAAAAACGATAAATATACCACTACTGCCGTACACTCGCAAGACCGACCGTCGCCTTCGATCTTCGCCGCTCTCTTTCTGAATGGCCTCCGGGACACGCGCATCAGCGGCGAACCATCGCATTGATACTGCGCGGTTGGATTTCCTGAATCGCACTGCACATCATAACATAAACGCAACACGCGTATTACGGAACACAGAACGACCCGACGTCGACGGGGTAAATCGTCAACGCGCGGTACCTCGAATAATTATCGACGGAGACGAACGCACTTATTTATACATCGATCTTGTTATCCCGTCACACACTCGTCGAGTGTTCGTGAAATTAAAACTGGTTTTGAGAAAAAATGTAAGTGAAACGCGTGTATTTTATTAAGAAAGGTATTTTAAATTTAAATGAAATAAAAAAATATCCCATGAGCATTGTTGGGAATAGATAACTAATAATTTATCAGATTTTACAGATAAAGATAGTTATACAAAATTTTATCTAGATAAAGATAAAAAATAGTACATTTTTATCTAAATAAAGATAACAATTATTAAATTTTTATCTTGATAAATATAAGATAATTTCATGTTTAATTTTGAAAATATTCAGGATACTACAGCCAACAGGTATACAGATAAAATAGCCTAAAGATAAAATAAATTCATAGTTAAAAACATTTTAAAACAAAAGTCATTTCTTAAACTCATTTCAAACGTAAATAAACATAAGATATAAAGTTATTTATTTTTTTAAATAAACTTCTTAAGAAGATGACAAATCATTATCTAACTTAATAATACAGATCGGTAGGGCGATAACTGAGAACGACGATTTATAAATACCAGAAATTCTAATATGGTGTTATAAAAATAAAATTGTTAAAAATCACAATTATTATAAAATATTATAGTATATTATGCTTGTGAATTTAATAACCCCATGAATGTTGGTTTATTTTCGTCGGTTCAAAAAAATAATTATTTGTTCATATTTTGTACACAATTCTATGAAATGGGTATCGGCTAATGATGACGATGGTCATATTACGGTAGCGAGTAACAGGGATAGCTGTTTTCGCTTTTGCTATTATTAGTTGTTCTTACTACATGACCATTACATATTTTTATTTTAGGGACTTGTCATTGTTTACGATGTGCAACTCCAGACTTACAATGAACATAATATTAACATAACATAATATTAAAATACATGGTATAATAATACATTTTACTAAACGTTTATTATCTGTTTAATAGATATACGGTGTAAAAAAAAATGTAAATATAAATATATTTTAAATTTTCAAATTTTATTTTTATCCCGTTTAAATAAATTATCTAGATAGGTACTCGTAAATAACACTAGCATTTTATCTAGATGAAGTTAAAGATATCTGATTATAAATTTATCCAGATAAGATAAAAGATAAATAATTTCCCAACCCTGCCCATGGGTAACTTTTGTGTTTTCAAATTGTTGTCACGTGTCACGTAGTGATCGTAGAATATTTAAAAAATATCACATTATTTCTGATGCGGATGAATCAATTTATCGAAAACAACTTTACACACCAACACGAAGACGAACTATAAGTAATCAACCACGATTTATTGTTGTCTATAAAATAATGCATTTGTCGTTTTGACATGCTAGCACGACAGTACATCCGATGTCAGTTCTGAAATTTTGTTCGACTAAACATCGGACTCTAAAAACGTTTAAAATCGGTCGAACACATTGGTGATTTTTCATTTGTATTTCATGTTTCGTTAATCATAAAATAATGGTAGCGCACAGTATACTGTAGATACGTTTATTTCATATTACGACTCAATATTATTCTGTACCCGGTCATCCAGGGATACCGATTTTGACGACTTCGCAAGTAGAAGATTATTTCGCGTCGACGACGATGTAAAGATATGCTTTGATGACGAACTACGAGTGCGTATGCAAATTAATTGTATTGTACACTGTGCTGCTGGTCACGAACTCTGCGTAACGTGCATAATTTCGACATTATTATTGCAGTTATTACGATTCTTAAAATTATTATTATCATTGTTATTACTATGTAGGTCATGTGCGAGATGGGCTCGGAACAATTAATAGCGATTTTCAAAGGTCGTCGCGAAAATTTCACAATCCGAACGATATTTAAATTCGATTACGCGCATCACCACGCATGTGTACGGCCGGACGAAACGCACGATTTTCGCGGGTAGCGCGTTACCGACCAGTGTTTACGAATTTAACGCCAGGCGGGTTCACGCACGTGCGTTGAGCGCGGCGCGATTATCGCCTTTACTCGCTGCATAAATCGAATTGATTTGATGTTTGCAACGTGTTGGACGGTATGACCCGCAAACGTAACAACGATTGTCTGAAAAAAATTATCGATACAAGGTTTACGTTGTTTGCGTTCTCGTGCCAACCAACGTAGTATAGTGTTCGGTGTAGTTCGACGCATGCGAATCGCTGTTTAACGCGTCTCTCGCGTAATTTATTTCGACGACGATCGAATTCGCAAAATTAGTCGAAACAAGAAGACCAACACGGGACGATTCACACGGTAACGGTAACAGTGCACTAAAGTTGTACTGGACGTACTCGGGACTATAATGAACACGAGACGGTCAGCGTTGTGAAATACCGAATCATAATTGTTGAATCAAATCACACTGTTTCCGCCATCCCCGTGAGCTCGGAAGTGCCGGTATGGATGGCGGCAAACTGCAGTTATTAACGAGATTTGTCCGAGTGATTATTTAATCGGGTTAAAAATGTATTATTATTGTGTACACATTGTTTCAATCAAATTATGCGCACACACCGTTTGTCGACATTGTAATATTATACAACATTGGTTAGTAGCTGTCAAAACGTATACCCGCGTATCATCGGTCGTGACTAGATTAGTGTGCGGATCAGAATAACACGAGCATATCGGTGAGAGAGAAAGAGAGAGTGCCGGAGAGGCGAACAATTTATTTATCATGGGCTTCTTTTCACGTTACTCCCCGCGTGTTCGTATTTATCTTATACGTTGTAGGTATTCAACAAAATGTTATAGGATCTACGATCTATATTATATTGGTCACGTAACCGATTACGTACAGAAAACACTGCTTTTGGGACCGTTTTCGTGATTGTTAAACCAAAACAATAGAATTGACTTTCACTAAATATTTTCAAATATATTCTCTTCGTTCTTAGACTTCCCTATAGAACAATAATCTTTCTAAATATTTCTTAAAATTGTTTGTATTGAATAAAATAGCCCGTAAATTTTGCAGCAACCTCATTAGAAAAAAAAAAAAAAGGAAAAAAAAAATTAAATCATGCATAATGTACATAATGAAACGTTTCATTACGGTCAATTTTAACCAACAATACTGTTGTTGGTATATTCTAAAGACATTATTGAATTTTACGCTAAATTTGTTTAAAATGTACTACCACATCTGAAACCTTAACAAGTTGATTAACAATGCAATATGTTTATAAGATCATAATTAAGTAAAGGATTATTCGATTAGAACTAAATCGATACACTCTTGTTATAAAAAACTTATAAGGCATTTCCATGGCGTTAATAGAAACCTAAAAATAATATGGAGGTGTTCTTATATTTTCATACAGAAATTCAAATATCGAACATTTCGATTCCAATAAACGTGAAAGTGCAAAACAAAGTTGTGGTTATGACGAAATATAAGTTTGAACGGTATCAATTCAATATTTTCTTTGAAAAGAAAAAAAAACGTTTCGATCAAAAATATTTCTATAATAATACTACACACTTATGTAGCGCATATTGTGTTCATTAACTGTCTGAGCGTTACGAATGCGAAACACCTCGGATCGCGTTGATAATAGTTGTAACACAAAACATAATAGTTGAAACAAACAAATGGTAATAAAATACTGTATACACATCGTGGTAGTCATGTTATGATATCGGTTCGCTACTGAATTCGTATAAGCGCATTATTAATCGACTCTATGAATATGATATTTTTTACAGATTGCGTACTACGCAATACGTAGTCATAAAGGTATGCACAAAATCAACACCACACGGTGTTGAAAATATAAAAAAGAAACGCCACTTAAATAGTTTTAATTCTGATTTGTGGAATTTAAAAACAAAAAAAGTTTTGTGTAATATTTATATAATATAAAAATATCGGTTCTATACGCACTAAATATCTGTAACACGGATTAGCCAATTTTTATAGACTCCTGATCGACTTCTCTAGATTGTCACGATTGAAAAAAATTAAATAAAATGTTCAAACATTAACTATATGCATATGCGTGTTACACCTCTTATATTTGTTCTATTTAAAATATTAATTAATTATAATTACGTTTAATTTTACATAACACGCATTTTAATATATTTTTATTGATTTATACGAACATGATAAAGACCGTTGCTTAATATCGAATATCCATTAGATTACGTACAATATACATGCACAGCTATTCGATGTCAGTGTATATTTTTGTTTTTCATAGATGTTAACACTATATATTTTACTTCATATATATTACCTTTATTAATTATCATTAATTTCATTTTTATGTTCGCGAGTTGAACAAAGATATAAATGTTTTGCAAAAATCAATAAATATTTTATTTGTCTTCCGAAAGAATTGAAAAAACGAAAGGTAGTCTCGACAGACCAGTTGGCCACCTCCGACTTTTACGATGCGTAGTACCGCTTACTAAACGTAAACACGCACAAATAATACAGAACGAAATAGGACGGTGATCGCGAAACACTGTCATTAATTTAAATCAACTTTGAAATATATATATATTAATATGTTAATATGTATATGTGAGCGTTTCACGATAAAATTTACATAGTAAACAACATTGTTTATCCGATTTGCATATTTGGTATTTTTTTTTTGACGACGACGACGACGACGATGGCAGTCTACGCGAGTGCTTCGCGTACTACGCGTTCGGTCGTCGTCACCGCTGTAACCGTACACGCCGTGTGCACCTAGAGAAATGTTATTGGGGAAAAAAATAAAAAATGATAAATAATTAAATATCTCGACGCGTACAAAACGCGTATCCGGTTCCCTACCGTTTCGTAACGCGCTCATAAATCGCCTTCCGACGGTCGTTGTTGACAATATCGCCGTCACCGTTTTCGTAAGCGAACGTGGAAGTTGCGGAGGCAGTCGTACGCCAAACGCTTTCAGCGCCCGGATGCCTTGGTGCACGACTTGCGCGTATTTGTACACGGAGACGCGACTCGCAGGATGAAACGGCAGCGAACAGGCCTCCTTCTCCTGCGGCTGGATACGCGGGAGGTGTATGTCATTGTTTACACGATTCCGTGTTGTTCGCGCCGATCTGCCAGGCAAAGACGAACAATTCGTAACCGCTGTCGAACGTTTTCGACATTCGCGACGTGAAACCCACTTGCTTAGTCGAACGGTGAAACGACGTTAAGTCACTGTCGTCTTAAACCTCTAGAACGTTTAAGAGTATTGCGAGATCGAGCGGTGCGGGGCAGCGAAAACGACCCTACTCCGTTTGCACTTCGCATCTCCGGAATCGCCGAAGGTCGAATGCGTTCCGAGTGAAAACGTCGAAACGCGTCCACGTCGGCAACTCCTTTTTACCTCATACCGTAGCGTGGTCTTGTTCGCAGCATTTCGGAACGATTCCACGGAGCTTTTCTCGAACCGCGTTCTAAAGTCGGTTAACCACTCGGTGTTCTTCTTCTGCCACACGAACTTTTGACCACTGTTTTTCCTCGTAGGACTTCCCGTTACAAAAAACGTATTTCTATTTTGACGATATGCCGACTTGGGAACAGTACTAACTCTAGACCGTGGCAAACGCATGAGTCGCCCTCACCCAAGTCACACCACTGGACTACTGCACCGCGATACAATAAAAATGAATACAAACATCTATAATTTCAGTACGTTTTACAATCGATGGTATTCAGCTTTAGACACGTTCCGTTTAGTATTCAAAATGCAAACGAACTCGATAGCATACAACAAACGTTTTCGGTGTTCGCGATATTTCATCGAGCATCGGTTATTTTTAAACTTTGAAGTGTTGCATTTTAAAAAATAACGCGGCCCAGATAAAATCGGTTCGCGGGCGCCACCAGTAGCCCATCCTTGACCTATAATATCGTGGTTGACGTTCGTACCTGACCGTTACGGTTAAATACTATTGATAATATAGCGATCGATGCGCTCCGGCCCGCGATAAACGCACAACGACGCGCGCGCGCTAAAATAATAAATCCCATCGCCGCTGTACGTCACACTACGGTGCCCACCATCGTCGCCGGAGAACGTTCGCGTGTAGGGCGGAAATCGAGGATGGTCATGTCCCGTCGCGTACACGCTTTGGCCGAAGGTTGCGTGCGAAATCGCTAATTCGTATCCGCTGCTAAAAGAGCGTTATTATTTATTATTATTAATAATATTGTACTACGCTATATAATCTCTCGAAACACATCGTCCTTCGACCGTATCCCGAACTAGGTACACTCCCAGTTCCTCTTCGTGGCCCACGGCGATTTCCGCGCACGCGAAACGCCTAGTGCGAATACTCAAAACTGTTTGATGCGACTTATTTCTAACTTGCATTATGAAAATCAGTGTCTCGAATTTGATACCTGTACGTTCTAGAACCATTCACTGGAAGTATAATAAAATTAAAATAAATACAAAATGCAATTACGATTTTTTTTAAAAAAAAAAAAAATGGACAAAATCAGCTTTGAAATAATTATTGTTACAGTTAAACGAATAAAATATATACAAAAAAAAAAATGTAATAATTACTGTTTAAAATGTCAGACATTTGATGTAAGATTCTATGTTTTAAAAATATTAAAAAAAAATTCGGAATGTTTTCAAATAAGAAATACGTTATAATCAAATTCTGGAGAGGATTGCTTGTAAGAAAAACATCGCGTAAAATGTTAAAGAAAAAAAAAAATTCATAACCTATGTCAAATGTTTACATATGCACTCAAAAGTCGAAATGATAAATATCACGTTGCGGGTGTTGTGTATGATGCGTGACGGAAAACGGTCGACGTTTCGCTAAACGGATTTTTTTTTGTAAATGTTGAGTTCGTATTATCAACAGCGACTGCCAGGTCTTGTAAATAATATATAATATAATCAAATTCACTATCGCGCACGCACACACACACATGCATTGCAGACTATACATAAAAACGTCGTATTATAGTATGCGATGGAGTATTCTCTCTTCTCTTCCAGTTTTCTGCGTGCCATCGTCACTCGTCAATGTGTGTACGTGACGTAAATATACATATTGATGATATTTTTATTTTTTTTTGTCACCATAACTGCCTTCGTTTTCATCAACTTTTCCGTCGCGGTACACCGCGCTCGTAGTGAACGCAGTATTTTCGGTCGACTGAAAACAAACTTCCAAAACTGAAAATAATAATAATTAATAACGCTATGAGCAAAACGTTAAACTATACATAATAACGGGTAAGCATAATAACAGATAAGATTAAGAAAGCTTGTGTATGTCGTACAAATTATAGACTTTAGGTTGCCATGCAAGTTAACGTTCATTAATAGCTGCACAACTGGTTATGAGGAGTGAGTAGATAAAATACAAATGAAATATAAGTACTTCACTCTTTATACCTTGAACTCACAAGTTTCGTGATTTTTTTTTTTTATTTCCATCCTACATTTCAATTCTATAAAAATCCTCATGCGCACAATTTACGAAAATGATTCATTTCGGATTAGGAACTAATTCAACTTCATGTCTTATGAAATATTTCATTATCTTTATAGTATTTATAATATGTACCTATACTATACGATTAATTTTATAAAACGGAACGTAATAAATATATATAAAAATAATAATAACTGCATATTCTGAAAATATTTAGTTGAAGCTAATGAAATTAGATATAAAATTATTCAAGAATCGTAGTAACCTTACAAATAATGTAGGTATAACAAATGAGAATTTATAGAAAATCATAGTTAAAATACAATTTAAATTTTTACTGAAGCAGTGTTCACGACAGAGTTAGAGAAATTATTTTCCTATTAACTATTAAAACTATTCAGAATAATTGTTTGTAAATGATACTGGTATTACTGATGTTCGTGGACTATAAACAGTAGACGGCCACAGTGACAACGATTAAATTATTAGTAACTTGGAATCAAAATAAATATTTTTATGAACGCGTTAAAAGTTTCAAACGAATTTACATTCGGTAGTTATAACATCCATTACATGTGCCATGTATACATAATAATATAACAGTTCAGAATTGTGTCGAAACATCCTGTAACGTGACTGTTTAACAAAAATGAACACAATTCCAAAATTCTCTAACGCTTCGATTGTAAATGTTGTTCATAAATTATTAAATTCATAATGCATTCCCAAACATTCCTAGTTTCTCAACCATCATAATTATTATTATTGTTGTGCGCCCATATTATACATAATCAACATGTATTAAATATTTCCCAATTAAAGTTTCATAAAATTGTTTTAAGTAATAACATATTAACGGTAAATGCGTTTAATTTTAATGCCAAAATGTTGCATTTGATACATCCATAAAATAAATGTTGATCCATTAGCAACCAATAAAAAATAATAGGAATTTATAGATTAATAATATATTCAAATCCAAAGTAACTTGGTTTGTTTAAATTAATTAAAATCGTTTAATGTAAATCCATTGCACGAAAAACGAATTCAATTATAAAATGTTTGATTTCGAAATGGTATAATACTCTTGACTGCAAAGTCGAACGTTATTAACAGTAGGTAAAGTTTTATGATTGAAACTGAATTACTTAACATGTATGAAACGAAAAACAAAAAATTTAAAATGTATTGAACGAATATTATTATAAATATTTTATAAAAATGATTGTAATAAAAAATAAATGTACGACACTTGACGGATAGCTAAAATGTAGTAAATCGATATGGAAGAATTGCATTTAGACCTTTCCAAAACGATTTTCCGTCTGTTAAACTGATATGTTGACACGATACGTGGTAATTTAATTTAATATTTATTTCGTTCGCTTGGTATGGTCCAAAACATGGTATTATAAGTGAATTGAAAAAAGGAAATAGCATTGAAAAAATTAAAACCTAAAAGCGAGGATTTGAATTTTTCGCATTCTCACATTTGTCGACGATTAAGCATTTCGTTTATAACTCGTGGCTCCAAAGGAGAAATTCTAGAAATATAATCCTACGAAGAAAAACGTATAAAATTCTAATCGCATTCGACTTTCGTATTATTGGTGTATACGTCCATTCGGAAACTAATTCGTACGAATTCACTTTATCGTAAATAATTATCCCACTCTGTCAAGCACATGTGTTAAGTACAACATTATTGACGAAACAGAAGTTGGCACAGTTTTTCTTTTCCTTTCTTCATCTGGCCTTTAATACTCTGTATGAGTTTTCGCCTCCATTTCCTCGGTCCCGGACTAATTCTCTTCACTCTTGAACTCCGGCTCTGTTAAGGTCATCTTCCACTACGTCTAACCGTATTCTTCTCAATCACTATTGGCGTCTTCTTCTCTTATACTTCCATTCCAGAAATACTCCATATTCATCACAGTCGTTAAGTATTATATAAGTTATTTCGACCCATTTTCCCATAATTTGACAAATGCACGCGGTACACCGTACATTAAACCATACGTATATAATGTGTATGAGTGTATTTCGGCTGTACCATGGCTGTCTTCGAGAAAAAAAACAACACGAGCTTATATATTCCATCATTGCAAAGTGATTGATCGAAAACATAAATCATACTCCACTGACTATGATGTACCGCAATAATTTCAAGACCAATAATTTGTATTTTTATTTCAGATTCTTTATCGGTATAATACCGGATCAAAATTAAAAATTACCTCTACTTCCCGTCGAATATCGAAAAATATTATCTTATATGTTATATCCCACTATTTTTATTTCGTCCCTTCTTAATTTCACAAATCAGAATGAAACAAATTGGAAACATAACAAATCCACAACAGTTAATTTTATGAATGTTTAAGCACAGCGTTTAAAAATATCGGAAAATCGATTTAAAGTAGACTTAACAACGAGTTCAAATCAGTTTTGGACATACTTATCGCATCAATTGATCGATGGGTAGGTACGTTGGAAATAGAAAATGTATACATGTATACTATAAATTGTATAGATACAAACGGTATACAATTTTACATATTTCATAGCATATGTATATATAATTACTATAATACATAGCGTGTGTATGTATATATTAGTATACCGTATTCGCCACCTATGTATGTGTAAAGGCTGCTGCACAATATCATAATGTGCATTTCAAGTGCTTTTATACGCTCATTTCGTGCGTACGATTATTTTTCACGTTTTGCACGTTATGAAAACGTTTTCATTAGTGTTGAAAAGAAAATGATTTTAAACTTCAAAGCGTTACGCCGACGAGAAATTCACGCCATGTGGAAAACGTACAGGCACTCCGTAAATCCAATACGCATCAGAAACCGTTTGTAACGGCGACGTTTGCGACACCGACTCAAAACGGCCGTTTTGTAAGTACAACGACCGATATCGGCGTCCCGGCACAGGTCGAACTCTCTGTACGGGTTTGTCCCGGGGGCCCACGACGGTATTGCTCACCGATTTCGTAACTGCGCGGCGGACGAAACGCTCGCGTGATCGCACCGTGGTCAAAGGTTTAATTTTATTCCTATTTTACGAGCTAGTATACACAGCTGGATATTGTGCGCGTGCACGCGTGATTTCCGAACAAATATTATTCGCTCGCGGAATGCTATGTCGAGCGCGAGCAAAACCCGTAACACGAATGCACGTTCATGCGGACGAATTTAATTCAGTTACACTGCGAACTGCTTTGCGTTTCGACCGGTACGCGTGTGTACAGCTTTGTGCGCACGTCAGTGTAATATATTACAAACCGCAATCGCGAGGCGATTCGTTGGCGGAATCGCGTTGCCGGTCGACCAACGTACATATTTTCCGCGGAAACTATTCACGTCGGGTCCGACCGTGGCGGAGCGGTGGCGGCGGCGGTCAAAGGTACGAGGACCCTTGAGCCAACGTCCGGGCGAATAACTCGCGCAGCCCGAACGCACATCGCAAGAACGTGAACGCGCGCGGTCCGTCAACATTTCGCGGAACAACCTGTTCTCCTCCGAACGTGTTCGTCTGTTCGAAACGAAAACAGAAGGGAAAAAAACGGGTGAAACGAGACGTTATCGCGGTCACGACAGCACAAAGCTTTGGACGCGTGTGTCACCCCTGCAGGGACGGACTGAAGCGCCGAAAGCCCGGATGGACAGGACTTCTTAGCGAACCGACAAACAAGCGATTCCGCGTCACAATCTTTTGTTTTGTGTGAATATCTTTTCCTTCGTTTCGGGTTATCCGTAACGATTACGGCGCGCCATTGAAAAAAACACATTAAAGTTAACAAACATCGAATTCACCACCTGCCCACCCTGTCAGGGCGACCTGTTACCAGACCGATCACGACGTATTCGCGTCAAATAGTTTCAAGACGCGTAGTTTTACACAATGCCCGACGTCGTGTGCGGACGACGGTTCCGTTATTCCGTACAATACATATCGTAACTCTGAATCTGAATAATAGAATAACAGTGACTTGATTTATTTGCGCACGCTTCACACGACCGCGCACAGGGATGGAATAAAAGAAGCGGAAAACGTTTTTCCAACGTTGAAAATATTATCGCGCGTTATCGGCACGCCAGTTTATCAAAAGTTTGATTGAAACCCCGTGGGGGAGGCGTTATTCGATGGTGTAAAGGAAAACATGGCAAACGGCCCAAACTCGGAAACCAATCACCAGTCCCTGACACTTCCTGCGATGTTGGAATCGTGACAGGATTTTGCGAAAAACATTTAACGGGTGTGCGCTCGAACCCCGCGAATGTTTATCGGTAGACGTACTCCGTTCGAAAATTTTATTACTTTCCCTTTCTCCCCCCCCCCCCCCCCCCCCCGGCCACGTATAACATCTATATACTTTATGAGTGTATATGAATGTTGTTTTCCGAACGTATTGATGGAAATATTATCTCCCAAACTCGCAGTAATTGGTTGAAAACATTTTTGACCGATTTCAGCAAGAATAATGTGCAACTGTGCGGAGTTACAGCAGTATTTATGGTACGATAATTAGCTCCTATAGGCGTGTTCTGATTTTCACACCAATTGATCCGAAGTACTCGCTCACCAACGTTACGATGGAATGCGTTGATCGTTAGCAATATATGGTAGGTGATGGTTATGTGTTTATATTGCATATATTATATTAATCAGTCACAGCACTGACTACTGATGTATCCGGTTGTTAAATTAACAATAGCTGGTTTTCAGTGTTTTATTTAGGTTTTTTTTTTTTTGGTTTTTTGTAAATGTTGTAAATGTTATACTTTTGAGTACATAAGCGGTTCTAATGTCAATGCATTACGTTGACAATTGTATTACACACTATAGTACACATAAATAGTTAATTATCCCAATTTTATTGTCTATTTTTGAAGACGAAACTACGGCCCGGACCATACTAGTCTATACTTACATAGTTGACCTCTGATATAGGTAAGTTGATATTTAATGACTTGCTACACCAACTTGGGATGTGAGTTAAGAAACTTACTCTATACTGACCTTCGATGTTCGATTGAAGTCCGGGCTCACACGTATTGGATGGTCAGTAGTCTTTTTCGCCGTCCTGTACGTAAGTTAGTCTGGTTAGGTCTTACAGCAATAGTGACGAAAAAATAGCCGATGATAATCACACGGCTTATTTTATAAGGATTTGGTGATTGCAATATTTTTTTGAAGACGTGTTCTTTGTGGTATACCCCGCAAAATCCGATTTCTTATTCTGTACTATATATCACATGGTCACAAAAACGCTATTGTTTTTAAGGGAACAATTAATATGATAATTATACATCATTGAAAATTATATATATATATATATATATATATATATATCTCAATCATATTATATGACATAATTTATAGTCAACTATTACGACATGCATAAGAATACCACGGGGATATACTAATCGTAATAATCATACGACCATTATCAAAATGTAAAAATATTTAAAAAAATACTCGTACACTGTTTTCCTTATACATTTTTCTATTCAACAGGACGTTGAAAAACTCTCTACTTGAAATACTACTAAATCACTACAGAAATATTACAAAATATGATATTATTCTTATAAATATTATTAGGCGAATGTCATTTACGCCAAAAATTATTGGAAAAAAAACTTTATAAATGATCTACGTTACGTCAAAAAAAATAAACATGTAATATACGCTACCACTGATAACATAGCTAGTCTTCGTAACTGATTCATTTAATCAGTCGGGCATCTCGGTTGATAATTGAACACGAGATGTGTGTGGATGCGTCACACGTCGTGTCAGACCGATACTTACCACGAGTTCACAATATTCATGCGTAACAATATTTTCCATTTTTAGTCCAATCTTCAGGTAATGTGCAATGGACACATATCGCATTGGACAAATTATCAGAGACATTAGAGACAAATATTTATTGTTATTTGAAGGTTACGTCATCAACATAGTTCAACAGGCTATAATTTAGTGAAACAATACGATTGTGCTGTACCTTATATAAAAACTTGTTTGTTTAAATCTTATGCTTTTGTAATAAATATTGATGCGATATATGAGAAAAAAAATTTTTTTACGGACTAAACAGGCCCTTTGCAGACAATATTAGTTGCTTCCATTCTTCTCTGTTGTGTTAATGACCTAAGTTTCCGATTCACTCCGGTTTCAGGTACTTTATGTCTATTCTAACTACATCTAAAATAATAATAATATTTTTACTAGCAAATCAAAATAATACATCTACACTTTTTAAATGCTAAATCAAAATCCATATTTAATATTTTTACAACAAACACCAATAATGATCAATAATAAATCACAGTTTCTTTGGTGATGGAGCGAAATACCGTATTGGTCGGGTACACGGTGGCGCTGATTACATGATGTAAAGGTACGGAACAAAATACATATGTAACTTTCACTATCTGCAGGTAGGGCAAATCACATGCACAAATTACCATCGCTCAAACAATTCATATCCCGTATTAGATATGCAACATCGTAAGCAATTAAAAAATTATTTATGTCCATCTGCTTTTATGTATTGTACTTATATGATATATATGGTAATTAGTACCTATTCATGTTTCGTGGATTTGGTATGTATGTAGAAAACAATCGGCTGAATAAAATGCGTTGAAAAAATCGATTTTGTTCTGGAAATTATTTCTATCGTGTTCAATAAAAAAATATATGGTCAAAATTTTTTTATTTAATAATAAAAATAATAACGTTAACATTTTTACCCCTTGGTAAGCAGTTTTATTCGGTCCACGCAATTTATCGTTCATGTATATGTTATATACCTGCTTGCCTACCTATGCCATGGGTCGAGAAGGGCAAATACGAGCTATGTGTTTCAATTACTTGTTTGGTCTTGCCGTTACTACCCTCTCCAAACGTTTTGCCAGCAAAATAGTATCGAATCGAATCGAATTTTTGCGATCTCCACTACATTTTTCGGTTTCCGTTTTTATCTATCGGGATCGTCTTATGAAATGATAGAAAAAAAAAGGTTCCTATTAGAATTTTATCCAACAGACGGGAAAAAGGTATCTCTCGTTACAAACAATAACACCTCGTGTGGGGATATATATATATATATATATATATATATATATATATATGATTATTATTTTTTTTCCGGGGTTATAAAAGGACATCGTAAAACGGATGTGAAGTGAATGCACGACAACGATGTAGTATTTATGGGATAGGGTCGAGAGAAGAAGGATAAAATGATGTAGTCCTTGCGCGTAGTACAAGAACGCAAAATAAAATAAAAAATCGTGCATCTTTCCCGAAATTCTCTCTCGTCCGACAAAAGTATTGTCAATAGGATTTCAGTTGGGGAAAATGTGCAAATACTATTGAAATCAATGTTGTCGGTCGACAAAATGAAAACGTTCATCCGACACACCGTCATCGGTCGGCAAATGAAATGGGTATCGTTATTGTACAGTGATTCGACTGCGGGTACGGTGAGATCGTTGCGGACGCTAGGTTAAATACGATTTAACGATGCAATCATCGGCGCGATAAAATAAGAGAAAAACGTGCTTGTAATATAGTAATGCAGATAGGTACAAGTAAAAAAACATTAGACGTTCACCGAAATTACGTTTGCTTTCCATCAGGAATGAGCATATAATATATTTTATGTTCATGAACGAATGCTGCAAATCTGACCTACAACGTTCGGACTAGTTCTATATTATAATTGAATATTAAATGTTTTTTTTTTCTCTTTTTTTTTCGCTCGACGAAACTATGTATTGCGTACATCGAACGCGTGTCTGCAGTTTGGCAGCGGTGCGGAGAACGTTACACTATTATTTTTTCCCCTTCCAAGACGTGTCTATTCGTGCATTATCGTATGAATGTGTATTATTCCTATTGCCTATATACCGTATATATGCGCCCCAATAGAAAAAGGACAAGTCCCGAGATACAAGTTAAATATTTAGATTTAAATGCAAACAAAATAAATCACTATGCCCTTCTGATTGGACAATGGAGGTCAACATTTTTACTGACCTTAAAAATATGCGTTGTCATCCATATCATATAATTTTATATTAAACGTTATGTACGAAAGCACTCGTATATCTTCATTAAGTGAAGTCGGTACCCGAACAAGTATAATAACAACCCGAAATCGTAACGTTTTCTCAAAGTATTCTATTGACTTTTGACGGATAATATTGACAACAGAGATTTGGAAAATTATCGGTTCCCATCTGCCGAAATGAAAAAAAAATTTAATTGAAAAAATATTAGAAACAATCGATTAATAATATATTTAAATATTTTATTAACGCTTGGCCTCCAATTAAAATGATATATTAATCAAATATTTCGTCTAAGTCGACTGCACATCATGTATTGATAGATTTTCAAACGTCTGAGCACATAAAAACAAATCAATGATGACACGAAATAGAGAAAATAGACGTCATCTTCATCCCTTTTGATCTTTTGTTGGTCAGGAAATTGAATGGGCTTTTAGTCTGCTAATATGAACGCACATAAAACATATACGCACCGGATGGGAGGAGAGGAGTAATACAGTATTCTCAAACTTTTATAGTCTAAAGAAAAGATAAAAACCCTAATTATATTAATGCACTCGTACTAGGTCGGTGCATACAATGTTTTTTATTAACAATGTAATTAATGAAAAATGTGTACTTAAATCAGTCAGTACTGTAATAGTATCCCAAAGGAGAACACAACATTATATTTTAATACTTCTAAGCTATATAGTGCATAATATATTCTAATAATGTATGTTGTGAAAAACATCTTCGTTACATGCCCCAATACACGTTACAAAATATTACCACCTATGCCAAATGGTTCGGAGTGTTGAACGGTCGACAGGAGATTAAAACAGAGTATGAGTGTAGCGGATATTCTTAGATGGATTAGTGGAGTGATAAGAGAAGATAGAATAAGGAACGAGTATGAGAGAGGTAGTATCGTCGCTAGTGGACAAGACGAGAGAAAATAGACCGAGATGGTTTGGGCATGTGACGAGGTGAGAGGAAACAAAAGCAGTAAAAGTGGTAATGAAAATGAACGTTAAAGGGAAAAGAAGAAGAGGAAGACCAAAAAAGAGATGGTTGGATAAGATTGACAATGCCATGAGGGCGGTTGGTGTGTGCATAAAGGATGTAGAAAATCGAGACTAGTAGAGATTTAGGACAAGGATGGCCGACCCTAAATAGTTAGGAGAAAGGAGAAGGAGAATAATAAGATGAAACTGTTCAAAGGAAAACTTACATCGGCTTTCCTCAAGCTTTTAGTGCACTTCAACAGAAACCCAAAACTAAATTTACCCGAAAACGAACTATTTTATGAGTAGTGTAACGCGTTAGACAAGCTTTAAATGTCGCACACGACCATGGGTCGATTTTTATTCGTTTAGAATTGTTTTCTGTTCCTGTTTGGATGGACGAAATCATTCGAAGCGACCCGCATTACAAACTTGCGTTGGTCGATCACGTGCGATACTATTCGAATGCAGCAGACCGACATGTCGTTTGGTTGTTTTTTGTTGCTACCAATTTAGAAACCCGCGTAGAACATTAAGGCACAAGGCGTGTGTTTTTTCGTTTGAATAATAATAATAATAATAATAGTAATAGAAAGACGAGTTAACGACATGATATTTTTCTCTTCCGATCGCCGCACGTATAATAGTCGTAATTTACAAAACCCGTCGCAGAAATCTGTGTTCCTACGAATATTGCAGTATATTTTACACTCGCGATAAACAATATACGGTGGTCTTCTACCCAGCGTAATGCACCGTGTTCATAAAAATGCAAACGCTGTTCGTTAAACGTTTCCACTGCACACAATAATGGGGCGCATGGTTACCGTGTTCTGTGCGATTACGAGCAATATGACAGCTTTTTTTTTTTTTTTAAAGAAATTTTCCTTACGCACGTAAAACCGACGGGAGAATAAATATTATTTGCGGCGTCGGCGGTACGGTAATGCGGTGCACACGGAAAGAATGACAATTAAGACGAGTGAAAATGTGCAACGGGATCGTACCTACGCCGTGTATCAATTGCTTGAATTATTATTATTACTACTATTACTATTATTATTATTATTATTATTATTATTATTATTATTATTATTATTACTGGTATGTAGTGGTTCGACGCGACTACAAGCACACGGAATAGCTGTTTCGTTACAATATCAACGCGTTTTACCGGGGAACAATACACGACTTTCCGCTGGTGCTGTACCCGCTACTGTTATTGTACTATTATTTCGTAGCAGTGTGTACGCCTATTGTACGGCATTATATACGCGTACAACAAACGATTTTACCGTGTAATTGAACCCGTGTTAAAATATTATTATCTCCGTAATGACCGTGCATGTATCCCGTACGACCGCGACAGGTCCGGTTAACAAAATATATTCGACTACAACTTGTTTGCCGTTTCGCGTACGCGCGACGGTCCGAGGGAAGCGTACGGACGGTATGAACGATGTTGTGCACTGTGCGCGCGGTAGGTGCATATATTTTAATTAAAACATTTCCGCGACGCCTTTCGCCGCAATACGCGCGCGTAATATCATTAAATATCGCGTTCGTAACATCAGTAGGGTAATCGCCCACGGACCCGTTCGATTTTCATCGCGAGTGGGCTGCATTGGTTCGTTGACGAACATCACTCGCACGTGTAATGGTCACAGGGATCAGTACGTTTTCCCGACAATCTCAAAAATTTCGTAAATTTGTACCGTCTTCCCATTTACATTGAAATAACAATTAAAATATAATCAAACGGAATGAAATCGAAACAATAATATTTTTAAAAGAATAAAAGAAAGAAGTAGAATTTTTACCAAATGTAACCTATAACAGACCGTTCTGTACCGAAGACTGATCAATCAAACGTCGCGTCAAGAACGTCGTTTTATCTGTACATCGGCTATCGCCCATCGGTTTATTTGAAAATGTAAATCTTATCGCGAATAGCAGTACAGATCGTGACCGACAACATAATAATATTTTATTTACATATTTTATTACTTTCTGTAGAATCTTACTTAATACTTAGTACCTTTTCGCATAGAACGATATGATTCATGATAAAATATTCGTCTGATTTAGTTTTTTTTTTTTTTTTTTTAATTATTATATATCAAAAATGCAGTAAAAATATGTAAAATATATTGTCGGACTTCGGGCAACCGTAGTGTCGGGCAAAAGGAGTCGGGCAATTGAAGTGTCGGGCATTCGAGTGTCGGACAAACATATCAGACCCGTGGTCTCACACCGCGCACTATACTGTTACGTTGCGTTTGTACGCACGCCCGTCGCATCGGAAACGATAATGTCACTATCATCCATATCGTTCGTACCCGAATACACGTATCCGCCACCGGACACGATTGTTACGACCTACAATGTACGCGTGCGTGTATTGCGGCGCGTAGCGAGGTGTAGTACTGATTGCGAGCGAATGCTCTATCCGTAACAGTAATTATGTACAAATGTAAACGTGTACAATGCGATATTCCGTTGTATTAATTCGATTTCTATTCCTTTACTTTACACGCATATGCATACACACACACACACACACACAATGTAGGAAGCTATTATTATCATTATTAAAAAATACCAATCGTACTCAATACGCATATTCACGATATTTGTCCGTTGCATTCTCGTTGAAAACGTATGTGGTTAACGCGATCGATAAAAATAGCGCAATGTTAAATTATGTTTTGATATTTTCGTTTTTTTGGAGAGGAAAAAAAATAGTGAAAAATTCACGAAAACGAAGGCCCGATTGTAATTATCGTTGTTCTCTGTAGACATGTATCGAGCATTTAACATTTGTTTACGAAGTCGATGGTGTCAAGAAGAAAACTCGATTGTCTTCTACTGCATCATTTTTAAGGAACTTATATTTAAAAGTCACTTCATAGCGGTGTCCGTGATCTCAATATTATTAGTTTTCTCTAATAAGCACAGCGCTTTATCAATGATGTTTCAAGTAAATATAATCATTTTTAATACTTAAACAAATGAATATGGGCTAATAATTAACGAATAACTGTAATCGAATCACAATGTACCTAGTTTTAAACGTTCGACCTAATCCCCAAAATTAGTTCTACTGATTTACAACGATCGCCCAGCGAAATAGTTTTATTATTTTATCGTATTCATAAGTTTTTGTGATCGTGAGAATAAATTCATACTTTTTAACCCGACGTCGATAAAATGTCTAGATCGAAAATCCAAATATTTTCAGCAGTCCCGTACATATAACTGGGAGCGATGCTTGGTGTACTTCAAATCTTCCCTTGCACATTGTAAATGTTTCATTTTATATACCCGTACTGCAGTCGTAAACATAAATCTGTGTTGTGTATTTCACATACAAAATCGTATGTATGAAAAGACGAGACGTAGTGTACAGGTGTATACAGTAATGCAGTGCAATACATTTTATACGCGTATATTTTAATATTACGACTGCGCATCGGAATAATGTAATAGCGAAAATACGATTCGTTCCAAAATCTTGGAAAGGGTCTGGAATCCAGTGGCTTAGATTCGCACCTGTCCCTCGGCGTCTGGCTATATATTTCATATTATACGGGTACACGCGAAGATTTGTGAACGACATTTCTACGTACAGAATATTTTATGCATTATTATTATTATTATTTTTTTTTTTTTTTTTTTTTTTTTTATTATAAAAGCCGCTAGTACAATTTTATTATTATTACTATTATTATTTACATTCATGCGCCGTGATCGCTTTCGTACAACCCGCTGCGGTACGATATTTTCAAATATTATGACAATAGTGTTCCCGACGCATTAGTAGATTTCCAATCATTATTATTATCATCCCTTTCTTGTGCGATTACAATACGCCGGGAACGCGATGTTTTCAGCTATTAACAATACGCAAACCGGCGTTCATAATAATAACAACAACAATAGTAATAATAATAATAATAATAATAATTTCGATGTAGGAACGCCGAAACGGAGTACACTATATTTCGCGAATAAAGAGTTTTAAAGAAATATCGTCGCGCCGAAAACGCGGCTGGTGTTTGTTCACAGCTCTAAAAACAGTGCCGATCATTATTATCCTCGAACGACGAACCGATCAATCCGATCCCGAGATTTTCACGAATACTGCACAGTGTAGTCTCGAACTCGGTGCACGATATAAAACGCTAACACCCACGGTACAACGCGATCCGATTCGAATAAAATTTTTACACGATGCTTTTATTAAAGGACTTATTGCGTAAAGAAAGACGATGGGTGTTTTGTACACCTCATCGCATCGTGACGTTTGGACTCGTAATCCGCGAGCCGTATCAACGCGAGGGGATTTCTGTCAGGGATCTTACTTTTTCTACACAATATTTAAACACACTTATTACGCTAAAAACAATGCAAGGCCGTGATTGTAACCGATCGAGTATTTTTGTCGATAAATAAATACTGTTCCCAATCCAGTAGTTTTCATACTATGATATTTTTACATTTCTCCCGCACAGGTACCTACGTTCCGCGCCAAACGCAACAAAAGTTATTGTACAGCGTGATGTACATTTCAGTGATGCTCATTTAAACACCTGTACAACCGATTCAATTTGCAGTTAATTATCCATGTTACATTTCAAATCGTTTTGAGTACGCGTGTAAAATATGAAATCGTGATAAATAATAAATATAATACCATGTACAAAAAAAAAAAAAAAAAAAGAAAGGAGCGCATGTCGTTTTCGTTTAGCGGTCGAGCGAGCAAATAAAAGAACTTTATGAAATAATTAAATCGCAGCAGGAAGTTGATGCGCGCGCGTGAATATATAAGTAAAACACGAAATTCGCAAAAGGTAATTAACGCCGTCGCCGTGTCTGAGCAACACGGACGTCAAACGAAAAAAATGAAAATATCTTTCATCTCATATTTTACCAGGACCTTACTTGACACGGACCGGAGAAATGTTCAGCGTTATTCTCGTGCAAGAATATGACGCGTTGTAGTATACGTGATGTACTACAGCTATACCTAGTGCGTAGTGGGCTTCGGAAAATCAAACAAAAAGGTACAAAATCTGTCACCGAAAACAATCTTTTTTTTCACGTGAAGTGCAAAACTTACGTACACATACGTCATGTGTACTACGAGTACTTTATAGCGTGTTCCGTACAAACGTACTATATTTGTGTCTTCAAAGAGATAGAAAAAATCTCACAGAGATTTCAAGTATAGTAACACATCCTGTATGTATCACATTCTACGCTTGTATACACGTGTACATATACAGGCATTATTTTAATCCTGTCGTTAAACCGAATCGATTTTCGCGTCTACAACCTTAAGCCGACGAAAAACGTTCGAATGAACGTGAAACGGAGTGTATACGTATATATATATATTTGTGTGTGCGCGCGCGCGTGTGTATGTTTAAAACTATGTTTTTCGCACTATTAAGAATATAACAATCAGTGAGATACGATGATAGCAGATTATGTATCCGCAATAATGTTATCAACGTGTTCGAAGAATAAATAAAAAACCGTGTTAAACGTTCGGTGTAGAGGTTCTACAACTAAAATTCTACGATGGAAACACTTTAAATAATTTATGTTCATTTAATATTTTCCTAATCGACAAAATTAACGCGCAAAAGCGACTAACAGTAATGCAGTCGCACGAACATCATGTTAGTACTGTTACTTTGTACTCGGCTCCACGGTAAGATGTTCGCGCGAATGAAATCCAGTCGTCAAAGACAAATGGTTTCATTGATTTCGCGCGGATCGGATTCCAAGTCGGATTCCAGTCGGCGAACTATCAACTATAGTTATTTGCTTGCCACGGGTTACAACACATCGTACAGACAAAGATTATAACATCTAACCGGGAACACGTACAATTATTCGAGTGGGGAAAAACCTTTACGGGCGTTTTTATTCGCGGCCACGGCGTTCGGAAAATCTTAAATTTTTCAATATTATTTTTTAACGTACCTATTGATAAAGTTTAAACAACTTTTCATATTTCTCCGCGCACGCCTGTGCATACAATAAGAGTAGTTTAACAATATAACGACGTCGTCCCTTTCAACTCGTACCGTAGTACGGCATACGTTCATATATATATAAATACGTATACCTGCACAGAATCGCACTCGCATGTTAAGCGCACCAGAGCGCACACAATGAACCGTGCTATCATGTGTATCTCAGGCCGCATTATTCAAAACGTTATGCGATACTTCACCGCCGTCGTTATGACTGGCAAAGTTTTGCCATAACTCGGACTCGTTTGCGTTTGATTCGGATTCGCGCATTACCTTTGTCGTAGGTGTTGTTTTTGTTCTGTGTTATGTATTTGATTTCACAGGCCGCGCCACTCGCGTATAACGTACGAGCGCATAATATCATGTAAACAAGTGTAACGCGATAATAACCGATCAAAACGTGTACGATACTCGCCATTGTACGCTGCGTTCTTTTAGTTATTTTCCGAATCACACACGTGTTCTACCTACGGAAACATGTTGATTACACACAGTTTATTGTTCACGTGTCAGAAAAAGTTACATCTCAATATCAAAAACAGACTAATCAAGACATATGTATGGGGTGTTGCAACACATATGGATGTAAGACAAGGGTAATAAATTATGATGAAAAAAAAAAAACTATACGCTTTTGAGATGTGGTGCTAGAAGCGTATGGAAAGGATAGAAGCCGGATAGAAAGAAAAACAAACGAAGAAAATCTTAGAGCTGCAGAAGAAAAACGTACGCGCTCGTAGATGCGATTAGAGCAGGACGTTGGAAATGGTTGGACGTGTCTAAGGCACCCAGAAGAGCTGCATCATTAGAGTGTATGATAGAAGGAAAAAACTGAAAAAACTGCAGAACGACCTCAGAACTCTTATGTAGGACAAATCAAATGTGATGCAATAGTAATAACAATTGGAGTTGTAAACCAATCTTCGGGTTGGTAAAAAAAAAAAAAACCGAACCGATCGAAACGTGCATGGTATTCACAGTTGTATTCTGCGTTCGTTAATCTATTTTCCAGATTACACATGTGTTAGGTTCTGTCTACAGAAACATGTTGATTATACACAGTTGATTACGAGTTGCAATATTGCCTAATTAGTAGCACACAAATCGTGCGTTGCCGTTAATTAATTTACACGTTAATTACGGTCTTTCGGCTAATGCGCGCGCATCGATATTAACGCGCGGCAACCGTGCGGCGAACTTCGGTCACTCGTTTACGGGCTAGTTGCATTACACGCGACCGTGTACGTGCGAACCTATATTGTTACGTATCTGCATTGTAATACGAAAGGCGAAAAATCTTCAAAGGAGACCCCATAACCGTGTGGATCAACACCGACATTACGTGATCACGTATTCTCGAATTCGCGAGTTTCGTACAGTACAAATCAGTCACCCGCCCGCGTCCCTTTTCGTGTTGACTGTATGGTAATGGGTTTCCGGCAGGTCTTCGATCCGGTGAACCGATTTTCCTAATAAATCAAAACAAAAAAAAAAAAAAAAACATTAACATTTAAAATTGTCGTCACGACCTACAGACAATCCGGGGGTGCGTGCACACCCTGGGCGCTTCACGGTCGCTGTTGATGTCGACGAGAAAATGAACATTTTCGACGGGCTACCGTTTCGATGGTCGTACGTACAACCGTGTGAACGTGTGACAGCATCCCGTCACCTTTACCGGACGGTGCCCCTGAACATTGCGCGAGTAAAATGTGCAAAATACAGTTACTGCACAGAGCACCGATGACCCTGGCGTTATTACTAGCGCAATCGATGCTCGTACTGCGTACACGTACGTAATATATTGTGTACACACCGTGGGTTTGATTTAGAAATTAATTAATTACAAATGAGCGTTCGGTTTTCGAATCGCGATTAGTTCGGACGTATTTCAACGACACGATGACGACGGCTATGAAGCTGCGGTCGGGCGTGGGTCAATTACGACACTGAAGCAATAATAATATAATAACATCACCGAGGAGCGAAACGTCTAAATTATTAATTGATTACGCCCCGCACCGCTCCCCTGTTGGCCACGACTAGCTCACGGCCACTGCAACTAACCTTTCTACGTCCATGTATATTTGTATTTAAATTATAATTCACCGATGACCGATGGATAGTGTTATTATTAATTTATCCCGCCGAACGACAGCTGGATGCAACAATAATAATAATGTAGGTCATGCGTATCTACATATTACATATGGTGTGACACTGCGCGCCCGTCTCATGTCCTGCAGGCATCACACATAGACGCGATCTATGGTCTATTACTTAGGAAATTAATTTCGTCTCCCACACACCCTTCAGCGGTACGTTACTGTAACAGTATTTTTCTTTTTTTCTTTTTTTATTGTTACGATGATTAATTTATGAAAACATTCGATAAAATCGTTTAAATAATGATTAGCGATTTCTTTATGAATAATGCGTACTTGAGCATATATTCGTATAACTTTCTCCGAGCATTTGGGGCACGTTTAACGAATCTTTTTCAAAAGTTTTATCTATATATATATATATCTAATGTAATTTATGTAAAGAGTAAGCCCTTGGCCCTCAGAGACTACTGCATTCTGCGTATATAACATATTATAATTATATTTGAGCCTGCTGACATAATAGTATTATTAAGCATTTGCTGTGTAAGATTTACCAGTTTCGTGTATGTATAAAGTTATAATTAAATAATAATTCTACCGGCTCGAACGCGTGGACTGAAGTGCGAACAAGAAATTGATTTTTTCCCCCGGTATTGATCAACTGCTAACGTCTTTTGGAACCATCGTAAAACCAATTCACTGGTCACTGTTTAAGGTGATTACGTTGTGTTCGTCGAAGAACGCTGGGAAAATGCATACGATATTTTAAATACTGTTCTGCCGACGGCGGCAGGGAAAACTTTTAAAAAGTCGCAAAAAGAGCACACGAAAATCCAGCGGGGACCCATGTGTCCAATAATCGACATTTTAAAAGTTATTTTAAAAGTTGCGGCAAACTTGGTGAAGAAAATTGGAGAAACAAAACAAACCGAGTTCCGACGATAAATATGTTACGCGACAAGACCAACACAGTGGCCTAAAGTTAATGTAAATGTTGTCGAACGCGTATTTTGTTTGTACGCGCCGAAACGCGTTTTCTCGCTCGCGGCGTACTGCACTGTATGGTAAACACAACAGATCCAAGTACGTACAGCGAAATGATTCGCTGTGCGATATTTTCGCCAACAATACATCTCATCCCGTTACTTGTTCCTCGAACGTTATTACGTCATGGCGGTGGGGTGCGACGCACGTACGTTTTGCGGTTTCCTTTGAACTACAGCTAATCGTGAACGTTCAGCGGGTGAGTTCGGTTAGCACGGTGCAGCCCGACTGTAATATGATTAACTCGACACACACGCACGCACGCACGCACGCATACACAGTGCGAATTACAGCAGTTTGCCGGTGAAACGTCATCCGACCTATACGATTTTCGATGAAATCCGAGACGTCTGCGTCGTTTTCATTTATTTTCACCCGCCGCCGCCATCCTAACAGAGTTCGTATGTGCAGAACGTACGACCCGAGTTCGTAATAATAATCGGCTCGGACAGTGTTTTAAAATTATTACGAACACGCAGACTGTATATGTATTTTTACAAGTGTTACATATATGGTTTGTGTGTATGTGTGTGTATTGCAGCACACACGATGAAACACCGCAGACTCTAAAATCGATAGAAATAAAAAAAAAAAAAAAATCGAGAAGTCAAAAAATAAAAAAACATATATATATATATATATATATATATATATATATATATATACTACGTCTCAGACGCATTGGTTGGTTGGAATCGCAAGAACGATCGTTTACATACGACGCAATTGTGTTTAAAATTCAACACCGAGAAATAAAATTGCTTTGTACTTACGACATTGAAAATTACTGCTATTCAGAAGAACAGCCCATCTTTTTACCGGTGTTCGTCGGTACCGGCTCCGAGCCTCGCAAACGTTTACCGATAAACGTAATACGACCGAGTGAACGTCGTAGGCGCTGGCACGCTGCGGCACGGCGAACGCCTGTAAGTATTCGTAAATTAAAGACCATCCGCTAAACACGGTGTACCTGTGTACAAATGTATGCGAGGACAAATCGTATTACGTCGCAGTCGAACCGTTCGCGTCAGTCCCTTTGTTCTTGAGCCCAGTTATAGGTTAGTTTACGCACTCGGTGCACTGCAGTACTGATCGGGATTTCGCGCGACAGCGGTTTTCTCTTGTCATAAATATGCCGAGCGCGTGTCGGCTTGTGCAACGGTAAATTCGCGTGCGATGCCGAAATGCAGCGGTCACCAAACGGCGGACCGCGGACAAGTTTTATCCGGTCCGCGGGCGAGGAAAAGAGGTAAAAATCGAACAATATACATAGGTTTTTCACCGGCTGAAGCAGATATTTTATTTGTTGCCAAGCGTATATTGAAGCTTGAATGCGTGACCACCGTCTGCGGAACGTGCCGATTACACGTCAACGACAGTTCGTCAATTACCGCCGACCCGCGTTGACTTGATTCCTGTTGTATTGCGTTTTGACTTGCTTCGTTGTAATTCATGTTCGTGTTTTTTCTCTTTCTTTTTATATGATTATGGACAGGAAAAAGATAACAGCTGAATTTTAAAACTGATAGTTTTCGTCCGAGTGGACGGAATTATAATGTTTTATCCACCCCACCGCTCTGGGCCCTTGGCAGTTTGTTTGATATACCACCAGACGTAGCTGTTTTTTAATGTTTTCAATGTTGAACGTCATAACGAGACTTAATATATGATTGTCCGTACATTTTTTTGCATTTTAACATGTTACAAATATTGGTTTTGAATTTTGATGGACCCTTAACATTCATTAAACAACATTCATTAATGAATAGGACAGAGGACTTGAAGCATTTGCATATTTGATTTGCATAGTCCCAAAAATAGCAGAGTACGAAACAAATACGTTTCATGCTTTCATAAAGCTAGTTTTTAAATTTTATTTTGCATATAAATACATATTTTGAGTCCTTTTTGTTTTTAGGGCATATTTTACACTTTATACGCTATTTTATACTTTTTGAGACATATTTAACTTAAATCGATTTTTTCCAAAGTCACATTTTTATTTCAAACAATACAGTCTAAATGTTTGCAAGAAAATTTATTTATTTTTAATTTTTGCCGTATAATATGGTTTTTTACTATTTGCAAGCACACATTTTTCCAAGAAGCGATAATGATCTAACGTCGTTTCTTTACAAAAAATTAAGAAAATTAAGCAAAATGTATTTTGATTATTTGGCTATGGTATATAATATATTTAAATTATGTAATTGTTTTGAATTGTTTTAAACGCTATTTATTTTATTAATTCTTTGAAATAAAAAGACTGAACGAATTTTAAGTGCATAAGTGCTTGCATATTTAGAGCTTTTTTAGAGCTAAAAGTGCTCTGCCCTACTAATTAATATACAAATTGGTGAACCCTGCTCTGATGTAAAGTTGTTTGCAATGTTCAAACTTCTACGTTCACTTGATTTACTAAACTTTTCTGTATTCTGCATGGTTAAAAAGTGAAAACCGCAGTCATTTTGATCATCCTTCATGTACACACACGAAATGCACCTCAATGTGCGTTATAATGTAATGAAAATATGAAAAATATAACTCCTACGTTGCGTAAACAGCTCTAGCAGCCATGAATCTTATTGTTCATCCATTTTGATGCATATTTCAAGACCGTTCTAAGTGGTTTTAACCGTTGGAGTGCATATTTTATGACGCGCAATTAATGTTTTCGCGGTAAATACATGCGTACTTTTTTATTATGTGTTTAAGAAGTGTATATATACGCCTACAACTTGCCAACACTTGTCACTGATAACTCGGTTAGGGCTTGATTTAGGCATTTCAATGCTTTTAGGCAAAATAAAAATGTGGCATTTCACCCTGACATTTTTTTTAAAAAAATATTATGTATTATATTTTGTTTATATATAATTTATACGATGAAAATTGAATTAAAAAAAAAAAAAAAAGGTTTATAAAAATCCGAGACCCCTTTATAATGGAAGCCATACACATATGCGTATCCTGTCTAATGGTAAATATAACCAGGATCTCCGTTCCACACGCGGTCGGATGGTATTTGTGAAAATCGAAAATCACTAGTTTTCAGTAGACACAAGTGACATTTTCAACACAAACATCGACACTTTCTGGTTTATTGTCAATAAATAAGTATTTATTCAAATTTTCACTGTCTATTCGATTTTTTTTTCTGAATTAGTGACGTCACAAGGAGATTCTTGCTAAATTAAAATTGAATGATATAAATATTTTAAACAAAAAAGGTTACTTTTCTTTCTTTCTCACAAACACTTGGCTATATTATAACGACTACAAAATTATTATGCGGCGTATAATTCGACGTGTTTGTGAGCGCGTGGGTATGTACTGCAGCAAAACCCTCCACAGCGTTTTGAATAATAATCGGCGCTCGAAAATCCTTCGATAATGAACTGCGATTAAGTCCTTTTAGTGAAATTGTGTATAGTTCCCACCTCCCGTACCCGTATCACATTTAACCTAGTAATACGTACAGTCAGGCGTGGATCTAGAAATGAAAAAATGTACTTCAAGTACATCAAATCATAGGTATTATGTTTAAGCTTTTAAAGTAAATAAAATAATAATCATACACGCATATTATTTATTTTATTTTATTATTATCAGATACGGGCATGGCCCAAAATACATTAGGGGGTAAGATTACTGCAGTAGAAATAAGAAGAAACTAGGTAACCAGATGACGAGAAAAATAAATGTTGAGTGTTGACTAGACACAATAACTATAATAAAAAAAATTTTAATTATAATGTAATAATAAATATTATAAAATAATAATAATAAAAAAACTTTAATAACACAAATAGCTTTTATTATATAGGTACATAATATAATAACGTAGGCAATAGTGCCAAATATTTACTGGTTGAGAAAGATTACAGTTTACTAGAAAATTGATTTTACCAATTCTTTATTTTTATCCTTTCAGGTAAACTATATAAATAATCATGATTATCAGTCACTACTAAATGCCAATAAGTAATACATATTATAAGTATAGTATTGCTTCTCTTTACTTTAATTAATTAATTTAAAATTAAGGTAATCTTTAAAATATCTTAAATACCCAAGGCCTAAGAAAGAGGCTTCAGCTCCTATACCCCCCTCCCTTGTATCCACGACTGCGTACAGTAGTAAGACCAAATCACTTAAGGAGACGTTTCACTCGTGTTTGTTCTCCTCGTTCTGAATATTTTGCTACAGCTTCAAATTTATAATTATAATCGAGAGAAAAATTACCTAAAAAAACCAGTCAAATACAAGATCATTACGTATCGCTGATTTTGTTTGACATTTTTTGGACTGCGGTGGCGTAAAAATGCATTTAAAATAATCGGTTTCGAATTATGATTTAAATGAAATATTTCGAATTATGTTTTTGTCACTATACATCAATTCAAGTCAATTAAAATCATTAAAAAATGTATAACTACGAGCGCATGTGAACATCGATAACACGAGTTGTAACGATTAATAAGATGATGTTACACGAAACGTTAGTGGATCATGTGACATATTTTCTATATGTTTCTGTGATCTTGCGGATCATATTGTTATATCCTATGTTGACATGTACATTTTTCCATAATACAGTTACATATCAGTGCTTTGCCGAATCATGAAAGTATCAAGTACGCAATATGAAAGAGACTCGCAGTCAAAATATTATTCGAGAACAGAAAAATGTCATGGGTGATTCATTATTCGTCCATTCTGGCTTCTTCTACACACGCGATATCACATGACGTCGTGTGCGGTTGGCTATAGTTGTACCTATACCTGCTCTTTAATGCGCATTATTATGTGACATTATAAACGTTTCGAATGAACACGTCCGGAAGACGTACGTATTATTATGTTCGTATGCATGTGTGTATTCTCGTTCCGAATCGGATAATAATAACGACATCGAAAACGGCAACGGAAAACAAATAAAACATTTTTATTTTTATCGAATCGTCGGTCGTCTTAATAATGCTATCATCGCAGTTCATCCGCCAAGAAATGCAATAACGGCCCTACGGTTTTTAGTATTCTGTGCGTGCGTTGTACTCATGAATTGTGTTGCGCATGTGTGTGTGTGTATGTACGTTGGCCAATACAAATAATGTGTTCTACCAATAGAATTTTTGGCGTTTCACAGTTCTCGTATTTCCTATTTAATATTGTTTGTAGTGTATTTTTTTTTTTTTTTTTTAGAATTTTTCCCCCTCCTTCTGGACGATTCGACGTTAGTGACTACGTTATGAACTGACGTACAACATAGTTTGTGACAGCAGCAACGTGTACGAAACGGATGTAATGAACGCGTCTGCAGTCGTATGTACAATATAATTGTATTATACTGTGATGTAATTGAAAACGAATCAACGGTAGCACACACGCTGTACAGATTTCAATCCACTAGCGTGCGCGCGTGTGCACAATGCAGGTTGGAATATGAACAAGCCCACTGGTAGAATAATGCAAATAATGAAAATCCATTAGAAAGAATGATGTGCGTGTATGTGCGTTTAGAAGTAAAACATTGCATTCGTCTATTCGTATTCGAATCACACTTTAAACGCACACTACGACGCGCAGTAGTGCAACGGGCACGAGGAGGTGCCGGCATAGAAATGACCGAGTTCAACACCGGTGGTGTTTGAAAATCTCGATTTGCAAATATTTTTATTTTAAACCGTTTTTTTAATGGTGTTTCTCGAATACGCCGACATGTACGGTTTACGCGAGAAACCACTACGCCGCAAACACAGAACGGATATTACGATTTTACGTAATCATACATACGTTATGTTTGTTCGCGCGATACTATTGCAGTACACGACGCGTAAAGAACTGTGTGATAATGTGACCACTACGTCCGTACACAGTCACAATACAACAACATACCATTGTGTCCATGCGGTGCTCAAACGTAACAAACAAACGTGCCTAAATACAATAGCCGATACCGCGGTACAACGTTGGTGGAAGTTTCCCTTTGAAATTAATTCCTCGTCCGAGGTAGCCTTTTGGAGGAAACAATCGGATCGTTATCGCATCGAAAGTTTTCTTTGGAAAATTATTTTTCGCGCAGGTCGCGAAAGCAATTCGTTTCTCCCTCCCGGTCGACCGCCTCCGCCACGCATACGTGCACGCGGACCAGGACACTGGCGATCTGTTTGAACGGAGGAAACCCACCAGAAATTTCACAGGAGCCGCGGTTGATTATGATATATCGCTGCGAGAAAAGACTCGGTCATAAATTACCAACACCACTAGATAATGCCCGTCGACGGAACATTGCGCAGCAGCACGCTTTGTGTGTCACGTGCCCGCGCGATTAGGGTACATAAATATTATTAAAAAAAAAAAAATAATATATATATATATATATTCCTCGTCTGAATAGACCCGCTGTTCTCGGAGCATTTTTCACCTATTGTGTTGCGAACTTACGTAATAAGCAACGAGAAGAAAACGAAATTCCGGTCGAGCGCTAGGTGTGTACGACGGTGATCGTGGTCTGTGACGAGGCCGGTTTTTAATGCTAACATAAAACTAAACAAATCTCGACTGTCCTATAAAACTAAATCCCCCAGCACATGGTAATCATGTTTGCTTTAAAATTTTATTTCCTAGTGGTTTTAATAAGATGGTTTGTGTGTTTACTATCTAAAATGAAAAAAAATAAAAACCCGATATAATTTATGTGCTTACGTTATTATGTATACGTACGATGGACAATATATATAGGTATAGGTATCAAATAGCATTACACTGCAGCATGTGTATGCTAAAAAAAAATAGATAGATTAAATAGATAAAAGCGGTCTAGGAGAACCGTAGGCAATCCAACGTTTGCCTTGGGTGCGGCGAAATTAAACGGACCATGAAGGGGGAAAAAAAAGGTCGTTTAGAATAGGAAAAACGCGGTAAAAATATTGTGTCCTAGTAGCGGCGCAAAAGCCTGAGTCCGCATAACTTTTCGGTGCGATCGAGTAAAAGAAAAAAAGGAGAAATAAAAGGCCGGTAACTGTTTTAATCTCGAAGGGTCAAATTTCTTGAATCCTAGTGACACCCGACACTAGACTTTTGCTGACGTTATATTAGACTTTTCGATAAAGATATATCGTCCTATCCCACTCGTTTATCGTAAATATAATACCGAAATATTTATATACTTATATACTACTATATACTATATACCTACCTACGTACAGATTACGATAATTTTCAACTAGTTATCGTGTCGACTTCTATGAACTACATTTTATTATTTTACATATTACTTTAAGAATATGCTGTATTAAATCTTAAAATCTTATCAATTCAACTGACAAAAAATAATTTCGAAAACTTAGATTTCCTTCCACGCTGCATTATTTTTCGAGATTTCGCCGTCTTATTCGTACTTGCGTGAAGTACATAAGGCTCAAAGACAAAAGTATGTAATTCTGTCGTCTTAGGTGTGGTTTTAATAAAAATAAGTTCACTTCTCTTATAGTAAAAGTCGACATGTTTAAGTAGCCATTTTGACGCGTTTGGTGTCAAACACCGTGCGTATCGAGACAGAAAATCGAAAATGTTTCATAAATAATAGAACAAAGCAGTCTATTTCGAACACCGTAATACACAACGCACGGTTCCTTATTCGTTGGCAAGTGAATGATATTTATTTTAGAAAAAAAAAAACCATCCTCGTCTCCATTCAATCTCGAATTTCTGGTCTCGTACTTATACTTCGAACGCTATACCTCTTTGCCGTACTTCTGCCCGTCGCGATACCGTCGAGCATATAATATACCAAGCAAGACCACACCAACCAGAAACGTATTTACATTACAGGAGCCCCGGAGCACTATTCCTTTTATGAGAATAACCACGTGGGTTGATTGTCAATAAACGTTTACGTTTCCAACACGAAAACATCATACATTTGGATAAGTCGACCGAATAAGATTTATAAGAATAAAAACTATATTTTTCTACGTGAATTTCTTGTTTTGCAAAACTATTTCAAATTATCTAATTTATATATTATCTACGGCCGGTGTACGTTCCATAACTCGTAACAATGCAAATACGATACGATAGATTTAGATAATCCGACAACCAGTAACAACGCAAATATTGCGTTCGGGGCGAAATTTCAAAATTCGTCCCTATGCATTTTTAATTTAAGAACATTATAATTATTAGATATTATTTTCGACAATCGCTTCGATGAATATAATTAATAATAAAGGACGTTAAAGTTTTCGTAGATAAAATGAAAACATTGACCGCTGTAATTTTTAACATCAAATGCAATTGTTTCGTTTTTGCGCTCTTCTATGAATTGCGCCAGAGTCGTAGGCACTCTCACCCCCTTGTTACAGCCCTGCCGAAACCCTCTTAAAATTTGACATCCCAGACCGTGGGTCAAACAAAAGCTCCTGGTGCAAACATGTGGATGCACTGCACGCGGCGTGAAAAAGGTCTGCGCGAAAACGGCCCAACCAACTCGACTTGAGCATGTCTGAACCGCTTTCGTGCGCGTCTCCCTGTTTTCTTTCCTTTTATTTTTTTTTTTTATCCTTGTTTCGCCTGGCCGATGCTCACACGCGATATTATTATTACTATTATTGTCGTTATTATTTTATAACCGGTTTAAATGCACCGCGGCACGGTTGCATATTGCACCATTACGGTACGGAACGGAAATACTGTGATGAGCGTTCGAGAAGAATACACGCGTTACGCTGTACGGGCACAGAATGCATCTTTTTGCACGACAACGTGTCCGTGACAAATGTTCACGATCAGTGTTCATCATTTCTTTGGACGATTTGCGATTTTTACGAATAATATCAGATTTTAATTTTTAACCGGCAACACCCTGTTTTCGTGTTCACGCAATTCTCCAAGAGATACTTATGCTGTGAACGTACTCGCGAGTAAACGAAAAGAAACTCTCGACAAATGTTCGATATATACGACGGTTTATCGACGATTCATAGGTTAAACTGCAGTCGTGCGGCGAAAGGTAAACGTTTATTCATCGACGACACGAACTCTTTATTTGATCATCGTGCAAACTCGACGCATAACCGTACAATCTCGGTCACTAGTTAGTCCGATGTTAAAATCTAGTAGAAAAAAAATCCAATTCTTTTCGATTGGAAACGTCAATGGGAAAATCCAACATTTGATTTAGTTTTCACAAACAGGGGTAACGAGTGAATAAAATAATTTATAATCACGAGCGAAATGCATAACATGTTTAGACACAAGTTTACACGAGCTTACACGAATTTTACAAAATATAGTATCTTCTTAGCGATAGTATATCGATTTTTTGTATTCATTACTAACTGCAGATTATCATCAACCCATAGCACCACAGACCATCGAACGTCCGATGTTTGATACGAGTATCGTATTAGTAGGATACACATCGGGTGACGTGACGTTGAAGATTTCTTATCTCTGGACGGTCGTCCCGTACGAAAAGCGGCACCGTCGGTACAATATTCTCAGGACTATAACATCCCCTCGTCGCTGCCCAGAACGTCCAGAAATCGGAACTATGGACTTCCCCTGACGAGATGCAGGCCACGGTTTGGCCGAGTCGATATTTGGTAACGGATTCAGCATCAAACCTTCTAGCTGTGCGCGACCTCCGATTTTTCAGGAGTTGTGCCCGAGAGCAACGGGGCGCGCTTACGGGATGATGCCGAATGTTGACGGGCTCCTCGAGGTCAGGGGTAGCAGTTCGAACATCACTTTTGTATAATAGCAGTTATACAATAATACCCCGGAAATCCTGGGGAACGGTCTACGACCACTACACCAGCACTCGTAGACTTAGACGCAGCCTCCTCGCAGCCCACTTCGCGTACGGTAACGCAACGCCACGGTGTACAACAACAATCACGCGCAGCCACGTATGAAATATCGTTTTGACTCCGTTGCGGTGTGCGCCGGTGTTCGAGAATCGTCACCACAAAAAATGAAGACACATTTGTTTCTTTTATCGTAACGGCACGACAGCAATTAAGATTAATGATGTCAATGTGGAAGAATTAAACATACTGCTTGCGTGTACAAATATTACGGACGGGATGCAGATGAAGAATAATGTCGTTCGACGATCACGCACGTCCACATCGAATTCATGATGCGACGCGTTATCTGTTCTCGGTCATACGACGCGAGTACCTACACCGTTCACGTAGCGAGCGAGTGAGTAAATGAGACGTGAGATAGCCCAGTGATTGTCTAATTGTGAGTAGCCCGAATGTCGACACGGGTACAAAACTCTCACTGAGGTTACATATTTTTTCATTAGTGTTCTTCGCGTCCCACGGCCGAGCCAAGCCATTGATAATAACTGGAGATCGGATGTTTATCAAATTGCACATTTTTTCCATTGATCCGATTTAATTCGGACCTGGACACAACTATGATTCGCGTTCTAATGAATCAAATAACGATTTTGCTAAGTTACATATTTTCGCATATTTTATGGTGATAATTCGATCGAAACGCTATTGAAATTCGCGTACATCAATACGTCCACGGTGCACTCCGACAACGGGATGTGTCTTCATGCGAACGTTTTCTTGGGTACCGGCGTAAGCAGACATTCGAGTGCGTTACAGACAAGTGCGGATACAAGGAGAGAGGTGATAGGGGCAATTGCCCCCCCCGTTCACAAAAAAAATATCAAATATTCCATTATCAATTAGTTGTGGCTACAATTTTGGTTCATGAAAGTTATCGAGAAAGGGCCGTTATATTTACAATGAACTTAATTATTTTCCCATTGAAAATTGTCCATTTTTTTCTTAATGAGACAGTAATCACGGCACATTCGCTGCACAACATTTTATCTACAACCAGTTATTTAAAATAGAACGTTTTTATTTTTTCATTTTTAATAAGTTTACAGTCTTCCACCGTGTCTATGTGCGAACAGCTGCGCGTGTTGTGCAAAATTTTTTTTCGCCCGCGCTTGTGAGATTTCCCCGCACACCCATCGTTGCGATACCATATTTTCCGTCGGATATTTATTGTGTGCACCGCTGAAACGTGTTTCGCGCTATATCGATCATGTACAACATCATCATACAATATCAATCATTTACGACTTACGTACGGACAGCTGCTGCACTCGTATTTGTGTTACGCATATTATTATTAATGTGGACGCGCGGGCAAGGAAGATACGACCGACGTGTGTGCCACCCGAAATTATCGGTTGACCCAAGACAAAACGCTACTTCTTACTTGAACATCTTCATCGACGCACAAGATATTGGCAGTTCCGCCTTTACCTTATGAGCACGTGGACCCACGTTACCAGGGCTCCCATCTGATTGATTATCAACCCCGAATGACAGAAATCACAAGTTTAAATTTTAAGCTTTAACGTATTAACATGTATTAAAACATGTAAACGGCAATGTTAACATTTTATGTAAATAAATAATGATTAATTTACGCCATCACACTGGATAACATTTATTTCTTATCCCATTACTTAAACCGGTTTTTCTTTAAAATGAATAATCCATATCGTTCGGTAATTTATCGGTCCATACCTGCCCGTATTATTAGGATGTTTATAAAATTATTTTACTTCTTGTACCTATACCCATTGATGTGGGTACTGGCTTATCTATCATATCAAATCAAACCTTATTTCTCTGATGGTAATTACTTAAGTACAAGTGCGCTGTTTGTTCAAGTATTTATTTTAGTATATTTAATAATATTTAAACTATAAAATAAAATATGTTATTAGTGCCTACAATAGAGCTATAATCCCATTTAATTATGTCAAAAAGGGGATGTATTTGAGCGGTGAAGAATAAAAGAAAAAACATTCCATTTCTAATTTTGTAAAATTTACCATTATGTTTAATAACTAATATAGTCATCGTAGAAAATAAGCTTTTGATGTTTTTATTCAAATTTTTTTTTTACCTACTATAATGGCCCCTAAGTTGCGGGTGACCATGGGCCCTTGCATAGCCTAATACTGCCCTGGGTATTGACCAAACATTTTGCGATCACTCGTGGTTTTCACGAATGTTCAACGTACGTGCACGCTACCTATACCGCAGCATCAAATCGAAATCTTTATGGTCGTCTGGTGGACGATTCATTTCCACCGGAAATGTCATTAACTCGCACAACTTTTCTCTTTTGATGCCATGCATTATCACGTCAGAACCATGATTTTCCGTCAATGCGTTTGGGGTTGTATTGTAATCATACTATCTAGGTTGTAGCAGTAACAGTTATAACAATACCATGCTTCAATCGAAGCTGGTATTTTCGAAAACTTTTGTTTCGATTTAAAAGAGACCGAAGTTCGTTTTCATACACGATAAGGGGTAATCCCCGGAAATATCAACAGGGCTTCTTCTCCGACCAAATTATCCAAAAGCACCATAAGCTATGGCTATGGAAATGTACGATAATTGTCGTAGGTACATAGTTCATACAAATGTGAACGTAAATTAATTATGTAAATATGTTCAATACATCCATACTTTTGGATTGGTACCGTATACACTATAACTATATAATAAATGCGACGACGAGTGGCAGCACAAAGTCGTCCTCTGTACACAGTAATCTCGTTTTGAAATGACCTAATTTTACAAACGTGTCGATGAAGAAAGAGAATATTGTTATGTACACCGAGAAACGCAAAAAAAAAAATTTAAAATAAACCTATTATAAACATTTATCGGTAAAAAAAAAAAGAGAGAACGCTGTTGAAACAAAAAAAGTTGATAATTTAAAAATGTCCATAAAAGAAAACATAAAACAATACGAGTTAAGCTATCGCGTTGTACGTGAACAACAACCACATACCTATGTCCGAATAACGTTAGAGCGATATCACTTGGCGCCTATATTTTTCCTTGTGCAGAATATTTTATCGATTTTTTTATTCTACACAAATGATACACGTCTGGTTTCCACGCGAAAAACAAAAATTCTCACCGCATTGGTTAAATTATTCTCAACATATATTATGTATTATGTAATGATTATTTTCACGTGTGTGAAAACATGTAATCATGACCATTACTCGAATCTTGTGGCGCTTTCGAAATTATTTTGAATCATCTCAGATAAGTATTAATGAGATATGCGCATTTTATAATAATTTTACAAGGTATTTCAACGTAACTTTACCTATTTTTGTTTATTCATGATATTATAATTTGTTTTCGAACGTGAATATACGATTACTTATAAGAATGTGATTACATTTTGAGCAAAAAATAACGATTCATATTTTCATTATTCTGGCGTAAATGAACGGAATATGATTCCGGGTTATTATATTAGTGCCACGGGCCACGTTTATCCATAGTGAAAAGTAAAAAACTGTGTTTTTTGCCTAAAAAAAGAAAATTAATTTTTAGCCTACTCACGTTGTTTATTACAGTAGAAAAAAATTTTGGAGACTATGAATCAATCAATTTAAATTTGCGTAACGTTCTCGTTTCAATCGTCTACAATAAATGTACAACATTTTTCAACAAATAATACATTTTTAAACATGACGTTTTATCGGAAATATTTTTATCATGACTTAGAGTTATCTACTGTTCCACGCACTCTTGGTACGATTTCAACAATTCTCTTTTCGTTAAGCACATACAAAAGCGTAGAGCATATAATATTTCAGTTTCGACTATATTTCGAGCTTTATAATATATTATAACGACCGAATTCCGGCAAGGCACATCATTGCAAACAATGTATACGTATATTTGGTCTCCGGACAAAGTCGAGAGAACGTGTGTGCACTTCCATCATCCAGCCTGCGGAGTATACGTGCGGATTAATAGAATTCGTCTCGTAATCTACATCCGTAAGTGTGTATATGATGTAATAGAATAATAATTACATTACCTTCGCGCGTAACTATTACCGTTCGTCAAACGTGTACCTCGTCACATCCACGTATGCATATATTGTCAAACAGATCGTTCTAGTTGATAACTGCTGCAGGACGACGCGCGTCGTTCGTTTCGTTTAATCCTCACGTCCTGCGCGGTCCGCATAATTTATTAAAAATGTAAATCCAAATCCGGCTGCGACGGTAAAATAACAATATACAAAGCCTATACAGCGTTACGCACACGTAATATTACCATTATTATTATTATTTTTTACATGCACGTATAATAAATATTCCTTACTCTTAGTCTGTGTTCATAACTGTAGGTAACGTAGGTACAAAACTCTTAACTCCTACGGACTCCTGTAGCTCTTTCTCGGTCGCATTTCACCACTACCCATAGTGACGAACATTACATAATGCTACGTGTCGTTTGATCAAGAAAATCGGATTCAAAAGCGTAAGGTACTATCACGATACGTGTATACATTCCGATTGCCGCCTTATGGCGACTTAATCCGACACAGCGCTGCGCACATAGATAATAAAGAAATGGATAGGGCTTGACTCAAACGTTAACAATATGTTGCCGAAGAGCGAGCAAGTTACCTCGCAGGGTAGCAGTGGTTATTGAAACACGTTTATCGTTAAAAAAAAAAAAAAAAAAATATAAAAAATCACAATTATAATGTATTGTTAGAACAAACTATGTGTGCAGGGTGTTCCTGAAACGGATGAGATAGTATCTCTAGTATACATACGCATACTCGCTTTAATGCACACATAGAAATTTATGAGTTATATTTACCCACATTACAGTTTCAATGGGCTGGTATTTAAAGTTAGTGACCAATGGTTTCAAATAAATCTCTGAGAGACTTAAATCAAAAACATTTATCATGAGAATAATCAGAATTCATAAGAAATATTGAGAATAAATTATATAGACTTTTGTTAATATCATAACAAATTTAGTAGGTGTTATGTTAATAATCAACTTATATGAATCTAAATGATTTTTCATATTTTAATACAATGTATACTATGTAAGTTGTCATAATTATATTTTGTGCCTTAATGAACAATATCCAAATATTATTTCAAGACTATCAAACTACTACGATAAACCGTAATATAGTTTAAATAACCTCCCCTGAAAAATTAAAATTATATTAGCTAACTGTTAAAATAAATTTTTAGTATTAATTAAGTTTGGATTTAATATGTATAGTTTTGGAATTTAACAAGATAGATCAACGAAGATTTTTTTTAAATATTTTTAGATTTTCTACATTTTGGTTTGTTCAAATTACTTTTAGAATATTATCTTATGTTATCTTATGTATTTATTGGTATTTTTTACAAAATTCTCATACGAATCGAGGCATCACATCATTTTTGCACTTGTCGCTCGTTTTTGACGTACGAATGAAAAAAAGGGGTTCTCACACGTTGGTTTGTACGAGAACACTACAAAATAAACAGTAGTGAAAGTTTCTTGTTATCAGTGTATTATACCAGTGTTTCTCAAACTGAGAACCGTGGCTCCCTTGGGAGTCATACCTATATTACTGGAGGGCCAAGAAATATTTATTTTACCTAAACTATTTTATTTGTATTTATACATGTATGACGTTTAATAACATAGTTAAGTTTTTCAAAAGTAAATTAAAAAAACTTAGGTACATATTAATAGTTAATCTGTGTGAAATAGTACATGTAATGAGAAGGACTTTATTATACTAGTGACCTCTCATCCATTTCAGAAACACTCTATATGTGTTCTTATAAAAATGTTTGCGTGTCCATATTGTTTTTATACATTAAACTATTGGTAATATTATACATTGTTATTATAATTAAAATTAATAACTGTTTTGTGATTTCGCTTATCAATTACCTATCAACCGCAGAACTATATTGTCAACTTATAATAACCATGTACGGTCACCACTACAAGCCACTGTTGGTGTTTTCCATTTTCTTTCCGGCTGCATTATACGTTCCGCGCATTAATTACACCTACCTACAGGAAGAGACCATCAGATTCTTTATTATCTCTATTTCCCAGTCCGTACAATGTAAACCAAATATTTTATATTTTTTTTTTTTTTTCAATGAAAAATTGCGATTTTACACGAAATTAGTATAACATTTAATTAAAGTGATCGGCACAAAGACCGGTCTATTGGGAAACATCCCGATTTCCCGAAAGGCCAATCCGTCCCTGCATATTGCTATTGGTGTGCTGCACGTGCAAGGTTCAATGACGATAAAATCGCAGTAAATATTCGCCGGTTTACGATCGGATGAACCGTAAACTTAACGGCGCACAAGCGATCGAAGGGTATAATTGGCCGACAATACGTATACGTATTCGTCCTGCGCACGGTCATACATACTTTATGTCTTATTCGCTTCGGCACTGTTTTATTCTCCAAAGGTTTTCAGTGGTTTTCACATCGTTAGTAGGCTCGATTTCGATTTGACGACTGCAAAGTCCATTTCCCCTTCCATCAGAAACACGATGAAATAAAACTTCAATCCTACAGCGTGGAGATGTTATCGTTTTTTTTTTGTAGTGTTTCCTTTGTGCTTTTTTACTCGTAGAGTAATTTAATTTCCACCGTCGTGTGTACGTGCGCACATTTATATATATATTGTACAAAGATTTTGTCGGAGATTTCTTTCGGGTCTGTCACGCGCTGCAGCTGTCGTTCACAAAAAGTACAATCGACTATGAAATAATGATGATAATTAAAAATGTCCTCAGTTTGTTTTTCGTACATTTTTACATTTTTGTATTATTACTTCTCGAGAAACGTCTCTATAATGAGCTCGCTATCCGTTCGTATGTGTGACACATAGTTTCTATAGCACAAATCTATTGCATTAGACTCGACGTTTTTTGTCGATTTGACTACTAAAAACGTAATAATATAATACAACATAATACACGTGCACACGCGTATAGATACACTGCAGTATAATATGAATTCAGTATTATATGCGCGTCCGTAGTAGTACTGAGGAAACGTTTGAAAGGGTATATATATATATATATATATATATATATATATATATATATATATATATATATATATATATATATATATATATATTATGTATGTATAATATGTACCCGACTTTTAATAAATTCTCAAAACGTGCGTGTGCGTTTTACTAATTGGCCACTTGTGATGCTGCGAACGGAGCTGCAATACCATCGTGTACACTACGAGAGAGGGAGAGAGAGATAAAAAAAAAAAAGCGATTTTTTTCGAACGCAATAAAAATCTTTGGAACACAAAGCTTCACGTGTACGTCGTATACGCGCGGTCTCGAGTACTGTAGAAAAAAAAAAAACCATCTCCGCGTATAATAAATACACGCGCTAATGCAATGCGACGATAAAATGAATATCAAACGAACACCACCCGCCAAAGTACCGTTTTATCCGGAATCGCGGAGCCCATTCGTATTCGCCGCAAAGTACGGTTACGATCACCCGATGATTCGAGCGCACACCGATTTTCCGGCCGGTGCGGTCCAAAATTGCGACATCAGCTGTACGGGGTAACGCGTGATCCGTTCAAATGATTTGTTCCAGAGAAGGGAGAGGGGCGGGAACGGAGAAAAAAATCGGTCTACGTGCGCGCGACACGTGAATGGCGACGATGTGAAAAATCGTTTTCCACTTACAGGCGGCCCGCGCCACGTTGTTCATGGAATTGCACTGGAAATCACGTTACAGCAACGTGTCCGGGTGTATTGCTACGTTCGTCGTTGTTTCGTCATCGTACCGCGAGCACCACTACCTTCGGTCGTTTCTGGCCGCGAGCAGCAGCGGCGTTTTTCGCAATCGCTCGCGTTCAGAGTGTCCACCGTCCTGACTCGTTCGTCACACGGCGTCGCGCGCCGAGCCGGACGAACCCGATGTTTTTCGAACGATACACGCCGACCGCGGTCCCGGCGTCGAGGAAACCGTTGCTACCGCAGGACAACCACACGGGTATTGCCGTGGGCGCAGAGGTACTGTTGACGAGTGACGTTCGCGACGTTTGCCAGTGAACACAACCGTTCATCAATCGTCGTCGTCGTACGAACGCACGCGCGCGGAGGTGCGCTCACCGGAGAAAGGGTCGGCGCGGCGTCAAAGGGTTGTTTTCGTCTCGTGAAATACCTTCCCTCCGCCCTGCCACCGGTTGATTGATAACCGGTCGACCAGGTGCAGCGTCCTCCTACGTACGTGCTGTGCGTGCGTGCGTGTAATAATAGTGCACGTGTGATGCGGGATGGCGCGCGTACAAAAGAAACGTGGACCGGCGAACACGGAGAACTGTGCGCCCGGGACACGAACCGCGGGGCGCGCAGGACGACGGGGAGCAGACGGGGAGGGGAACGGGAGAATAATACACGGACGCAGACGTTCGCGTCGAGATCTCGGATAATCCGGTACCAGGTGTGTGCGCGCAGGTAGGCTGCCGCGCGTACCGGTTGAGAAGGTTCGACCGCGGGTGATCGGGGGGTACGGGCTGCGGCGGGGGATAATCGTGAACGGCCGAGGAGCGTACGAAGAAAAGAAACCGTGAGCCCTCCCATAATGTAACTTTATTATTATTATTATATTTTTTTTTTCCTCGGATTTTTATTTATTTATTTTTTTCTTTTCTTCGTTTCTTTTCTTCTCTGTCATTGTGGCTTCGGGAAAGGTACCTAATGCCGTTTTCTGTACGATTGTGTACCTGTCCGTAACCGTTTGGATTTCGAACTGGCGGCGGCGTACGATTTTTTTTCTTTTTTTGTATTTTTTCCCGCTCCGTCTTAGCTCTTTATTGTACGATTATTTTTTTCCCCTCTGCCTCGCCGCCCGTGCAGTCGTCCGTTCGGTCCGCGTTCCCTTGCGCCTCGGCCGACCGAAATGCGAGTTACTCCGGAGGGGCGGGCAGAAGGACAACGACGATCGTTCGGCGTACAACACGTACGGGACGCGTAAACATACTGACGAATCGAATCGATCTCTCGCGCTGCACATCCCCGACCGCGCGACCGATTAACGACGAGCGACGCCCATCGGTCTTTTCGACTTTCACGCGACCGTGAGCGGCTGCAACGGGCCCGCGTCAAGGATGAGCCGCGCGCGACGTGCCGGCACAACCAGGGCACACGGTATGGTACCGCACGACCGGCGCATCGTGTGCGTCAAACCGGCCGCGTCCGAACGCAGAGGAAACCGCGGTGCGGGGTTCGCGGAAGGAAGATGACGTGCCGGAGAATCGCGGTCGAACACGCTGCTGCGCGATCGACCGCCGCGGCATGAACCATGTAAACGTATACGAATATAAAATAGTAATAATCGTATATTTCAAAATATCGTACACTTAATAAATCGTAATCAAATATTTCCTTAAATTACTTCGCGCGTGTATGCATCATAAATATTACAGTCAACGAAAACATATTGTATACAAAATATAACTCGTCGGAAATAAACGGACGTATAGAAAATAAAATAAATAAATAAAATTATGTACACGTTATTATAATTTACACGGGGAATAAATAATAATCTTAATACTTAATAATGTACACGCATATATAAATATGTATATAGATAATAATATTAAACAGCAACAACAACAATAC